>CATIWQ010005409.1:0-15179 GCA_949673415.1 Euphorbia schlechtendalii
TTAAAGTGTTAGGAAACTATAGCCATAATACTTTGAAATTGATCAATAAAGGATGAGGGTATTAAGTGAAAAATCAAAAGAAAGAGAGGATAACCAATGAATTATGCAAAAGGTGAGGAATGGTACGGAGCAGAAACTGCAACCATTCATTGAGTGAAAAAAAGAAAAGAAAGCATAGCATGAAAAATGGGTGCAAAGTACAAAGTACTTCAAAACATATGCTTAAAAGAAAAAAATGAGAGAGTGGTATGGAGCATAAAATGCAACCACTAAAAAAAGGGGAGAGTGGTATGGAGTATAAAATGCAACCACTGAGAGTGTTTTAGCATCCTAGGTTACCTAAAAATTCCTTGAGAGAAATTAATCAAAGTGTGCTTTCTATTTTTTTTATACTTTTTACTATGCTTAAGAGAAGGTAATATTCGAGTATGCCTATAACGCTTATATGAAGATGTGATTCGGTTGACTCTCCATTAAGAACAAAGGTTTGGAACTAAGCTATATAAATTGCACATTACTAATTTATGGGAAATTTCAAACTTCTTCTTGAATTCTTTACGACGTGGGAATGTGGTACTCACTGCAATAGTCTTTCGCCAAATGAGGTACAAACTTGTTTACCAATTTATACACTTCTGTAGAATTTACCTTGAGGATAAGGCAAAAGTTAAGTGTAGGGGTATGATAAGTGTATAACTACACTTATTACATATTAATTTTAAACATTTAACACTATGAATTAAGTAATTTTTATACCTCATATAAAAGATTTCAAGTGGTATGTAGTTGTTTTTTATGCAAATGCAGATACTAGGTAAATCTTGGGAGTGAAATGATCAAAAGTGGAATTCTATGAAAAAACAGTGAAAAAGGTGCAAAAAGATGCTTGGAACTTAAAGATTTGGCTTAGGATTGAAGTTGTCAAAGATCGGTAAAGTTACAAGGAGAATTCTGAAGAAAAACTTAATTCACGGTCACGACAATCATTCATGGTCGTGACTTGTATACTTCAGAAATAGAAGTTTGCCAATCAAAGATTGACGGTTATCACTTATATATCGCAGTCGTGACTTAGACGGTTTTCTAGTTTTATCTTCTAAACTACCAACTACTAGATAAGCATGATCAACCGCCATCAACCGCCATCAACTACCAATGATAAGACACCTATCAGAAGTCAACCAATCATGGAAAGGTTCCTATCCATTGTGGATTATATCAAAGCTTCTCAACCAATCACAATTAAGAGATGCAATCATTCACCAATGGACACGACTCTTCGTTTGGAAAGACACAACCCTTCAAACTCTATAAATAGGGCTCCAAACCTCACTAATTTCATGTAAGAAGAAAGGAGTTAAAGATAGTGCATAGTGTATAGATAGAGAATAAATATCTAGTTTCGCTACGTTCATAAGTGTTAGCGAGAAAATGTTTAAGTGATTCGAGTCCTTGTTTCGATCACTAGATTTCTCTATATTCTCAAGTGATTGTTGTATAAGTATACTTGCAAATCACTTATCAATAAAAGCTTTCATTCTTCGATATTCGTTTGTTCTGTATTCGCAAAGAATAGCATCCTAGCGGAGGTTCTGTATGGGCCAAGACCAAATTCAAAGCAGAAGCAAGAATTTCGGGAATTGACGACTCCCATTAAAGAGTGGATACGGTTTGATTAAGTTTAGCTTTCACTTGCATACCTTACAACTTTACTTTGCTTTCTACTTATACTTTCTATTTCGAAGTTTATGATATGTCTATGTGTCATAATGCGTATTTCGTGCTAAGTCTTTTATATTAATCAAGTTATATGCATTGGAGTTAATTTTAAGAGTAGTTTTAGGGTTAACAATATCATGTATAATCAATGGATCTGTGATATAACGCTATTTAGTGAGCCAACATTTTTGGAATGTTAACTTGCTAAATGTGGCTATGTGAGAGCAACCCGTACTAAGCATAGTATTGACATTGTCTAGATTTATATAATTGTCTTAATTCATTTGCGCTAGGTTTAGAAAAGTTATTTCATGTGTTGCTCTGTGGTGAATCATTGAACATCTGAGTGTTTTGAACCGAGTTTGTTAGATTAGTTTAGTGAATCGTAAGATCTTTGTTGAACTTGCATGTTTTCTCTGCTATACTTATTCATAGGGAAAATCTCTATATTTAGATTCTCTAGTCTTCCACATCTATATTTACTCCTTTTCATTCTAATCTTCCTATCCAAAACCTCCAATATGTTTTTATTTTATTTTCTCTATTTTCCCTTGTTGATCTTTAGACTTGGTTCCTTCCTTGTGGGTTCCATATCTTTTAAAACTACATCGCAACTGTATACTTGCAGTTATCATCATTTTTTTATTTGATAAGAGGTACTGACAACACTTGTATTTTACGTGAATAAGTTTTTGGCACAATTATTGAGGATAAGCCTTTCGAAACTAGTGTAGCCAAATCTTACAAACAAGTTATTAAACTTATCAGTAGAAAAGTGGCGAATAGCTACCAAAAGCTTAGCAAATTTGATATCACGAGGATGATATTCCTCGATATGATCTTCTTTTCAACCAAATCAAGTTTGGGCAGATTTAACGGGTAGAGAGTCTTCAACCCCAAAAATTCTCCAAATAAACTAATTAAGGATGAGTGCATTCTTCTTCTCTAGAAATACCTTTCCACTTCGGTAATTTGTCGAGTAGAGAATACCAAAGTCCAAAAGAAAGATTTTTTTGTTCTTTCTTACGCTTTGATGAAACAAAAAGCGGAATTCGTGGATATCATATGAGACATGATGAAGAAGAATTCCACAAGTATGAGAAACAAGATTGAAGCGGCTGAAATCAACATTGCAATCATCTTGGGTGCAAGAAACAAACTTCCCTACGTCCAACAACTGGGTGAGTATTTTCGCTATATGGATGGGACTTACTTGAAGAATACAGGACTTCTTTAAGAGAACAATGGTGTATATTCTTTCTACTCCTACTCCAACCGCACCAAGAAGCTAATCTCGACTCAAGAAGTTTCTTTTGTTGGACCATCTAATCCAACCACTAGATGTCATCATGAAAAAGCTTCTATGATTGAAGAAGAAGAAGAAGAAGACAAAGCTCCAGAAGATTGGAAGGCAAGCATGCAACAATAATTGGACAATTGCCAAGCGGAACTTGGAGTTATGAAGAAGGACATGAAGATTCTAAAGAAAAGTAATAAATCGATGCTTTAAAAATTACTATCTTTCTTTAGAAAACAAAATTGTCAATTTACTCTTAGTCCCCCGGATTCTCCTTCTCAATGAAACGTGTTTTCTCTTTTCTTGATTTCTCTTTTTCAAATTTTAGACTAGTTCATATTTTTCATTTTTATTTTTTTCTTTAAGTTAAAGTCTCTCACAATGAGGACATTATGTTCTTTAGTGTGGGGGCGTTTGTAAAAACAACCCCAAAAAATAAAAAAATAAATAAAATGAAAAAATTGAAGAATTTCAAATTTTTCTTATTTTTGTGTTTTTTATACATTATCCATACCTATACAATACTAACATATATTCTAAGGTTATTTTGAGTGTTAGGTATTTCAAGTTTGATGTTAGTGCATATTTCGAACAAAGTGTTTTGAGTATGTCCACACGTTGAGAGTGAGCGTTTTCGCACAACATTTCGCATTTGGCAAGGATGAGTTGTGAGTCACATTCAAAAGCAACATTCCAAGTAAGTTTCGATATATATTTCAATGTAACATGAAATAGTATAAGTTATATAGTTTTAGTTTAATGCTACCGATAAGTTTAAGTGGAGTAATATCTAGTAGTGTTCTTACTATGAGTTTTATATGCTATTCTCGAATACATCCTATAAGTATTGAGTGTGTTTAAAATGTTGGGAAAATATAGCCATAATACTTTGAAATTGATCAATAAAAGATGAGGGTATTAGGAGAGAAAAAATATAAAAAGAGAGGATAACCAATGAGTTATGCAAAAGGTGAGGAATGGTACAGAGCAGAAACTACAACCATTCAATGAGTGAAAAAGAAAAAAGTAGCATAGCATGAAAAATGGGTGCAAAGTACAAAGTACTTCAAAAAAAACATATGCTTAAAAGAAAAAAATGAGAGAAAGTAGTATGGAGCATAAAATGCAACCACTAAAAAAAGGGGAGAGTGGTATGGAGCATAAAATGCAACCACTAAGAGTATTTTTTGCATCCTAGATTACCTAAAAATGCCTTGAGATCAAACTTTCCTAAGTGGGCTCATTTTGTCCTTTATACTTTATACTATACTTGAGAGAAGGTAATATTCGAGTAAGCATATAACACTTATATCAAGACGCGATTCGGTTGACCCTCCATTAAGAGAAAAGGTATGCAATTGGACTATGTAAATTGCACATTACGAATTTGTGGGAAATTTCAAACCTTTACTTGAATCTTATGCAATGTGGGAATGTGATACTCACTACAATAGTCTATTGCCAAATGAGTTATGAACATGAACACTAATTTATACACTTCTATTGTGTTTACCTTGAGGACAAGGAAAAAGTTAAGTGTGGGGTGTGATAAGTGTATATTTACACTTATAATCATGATATTTTCAATCATTAAACATATGGTTTTGTTTCATTTTATACTTCATATAAAAGATTTCACATGGTATGTAGTTGTTTTTTATGCAAATGCAGGTACTAGGTAAATCTTGGAAGTAAAATAATTAAAGTTAGAAATCTATGCAAAATGAGTGAAAAAGGTGCAAAAAGATGCGTGGAACTTAAAGAATTGGCAAAGGATCGAAGATGTCAAAGATCGGTAGAAATCACTAAGAGGAATCATGTGAAAAGGCAAGTCACGATCGTGACAAATATATCGCGGTCTTGACTTGTTAACCTTCACAATAGAAAGTTACCAACCAAGTATTCCCTGTCACAACATATGTTTGTGGTCATGACCTTGATGGTTTTTGGTCAACTCTTCTCTTCTTTCAACCACCAAATAAGAATGATTAACCGCCATCAACTACCAACTTAAAAGACACCTTTTTGAAGTCAACCAATCATGAAAAGGTGCCTTTCCATTGTGGATGAGGATAAATCTTTTCATACAATCATATTGAAGTGATGCAACTCTTCGAAAATGGACACGACTCTTTGTTTAGATAGATGCAACCCTTCACACTCTATAAATAGGGTTCAAAACTCAACAATTTCGTGGTGCATGGTTATGGCATGATTAGAAGGCATTGAATGATAGTGTGCGTGTATAGATAGAGAGTGTAATATCTAGATTTTGCTATGTATAAGTGATTTCATTCCAATTTCAATCACCATATTTCTACACAAATTCAAGCGTTTATTGTATGAGTGTAATTGCAAAGCACTTATCAATAAAATTTTTTATTCTTCAACATTCTTTTATTTGAGATTCACAAAGAATAGCATCCTAGAGGAGGTTTTGTAAGAGTCGAGAACGGATTCAAAGTAGACGCAGGAATTGCTGGAATTGACGACTCCCATTAAAGAGTGGATACGGTTTAATCAACTTTAGCTTTCACTTGAATACCTTACAACTTTACTTTGTTTTTTTCTTATACTTTCTATTTCGTTGTTTATGATATGTCTATGTGTCATAATGAGTAATTTGTTTTGTGTCATTTATATTAATCAAGTTATATGCTTTCAAGTTAACTTTAAGAGTGATTTCGGGGTTAACAAGATTGTGTATAGTCACTGGATCTGTGATTATAATGCTGTTTAGTGAGCAAACATTTTTGGACTGGTAACTTGCTAAATATGGCTATGTGAGAGTGACCCGTAATAAGCATAGTAATATAGTTATCCATGTTCTTATAAGTGTCATAATTCATTTACCCTTGATTTAGAAAACTCATCTCATGTGTTGCTCTGCGATGAAATATTGAATATTAGGGCTTCTAGAACCTTATTTGTTGAAGTTATCTAGTGTACATAATATCTTTGATGATTTTACATATTTTTCTATGTTGAACTTGTTCATAGGAATATCTCTATATTTTAAATCTTCTCTAGTCTGTTCATACATCTATCCATTCATCCTATTATCATCAAAACCCCTCCAATATAAATTCCATATTTTCATTTACCCCGTAACTCTAGTTGGTCTTTATAACCGAATTCCTTCCCTATGGGATCGATATCTTTTAAAACTACATCGAAATTGTATACTTGCAGTGGTCACCATTTTTTTATTTGATAAGCGGTATTGACAACACCTATTCGTATTTTGAACTTTTATCTTATAGGTAGAAAGGTGGGGAACAAGGTTTTTGGCACCTTTACCGAATATAAGCCTTCAAAATTAATAGAGTCAAAACCTTGCAATCAGACGCTAGTGAGGTATTTTCCAACATTCTATACTGACACATTTTGGCAGTGAGGACCACAAGAATATCCTTTTTATATTCAACTTTTTTTACATGAAAAGAGACAAAGGAATATTTTGTTTTCACATCTTGCTAGCTCTCGAATCTGAGCTAAGATGGTTCAATCAACCAAATCCTCTTAGATTAGCTTGCTACTAGATAGAGTCACTTCTTGAGTGATAAAATTTACCTCAGTACCTCTAACATTTTTTACTCCCTCCTTAGCGTAGTTCTCACTATGAGGGACTTATTTAATCAAAGGGATTAAGCGGGTTGATGATGGTTGTGAAGAGAGTTTAGGTGTAGAAGAAGTGTTTGGGGGAATCTCAGATGTTTGTATAGATGGAATTTAAGAAGTGGTGGTTGGTTTAGATTTTACAAGAGAAGGAATTATAGTTGTTTGAATTTGTAGAGGTGGTGAAGAAGGATTGGTATTTTCTTGAGAAGTGGTTAGAGAAGAAATGTGAATTGGAGAATTTATAGAAGCATGTACAATAGAAGTATGAATGGGAGAAGAAAAAATTTTATGATTTACAATAGAAATTGGTGAAGGATTTACAAACGAAGTTTGTGAAGGATTTTTAGGTCCTGAGGTTAGTTAATTGATCCAAAGATGGATCAGCCTCAAGTAACACACACTGAGTGGATGGTAACTCAGTTTGCTGAAAATGAAGAGGGGATCAGATGTTCTCCTCGGGAAAAGCATATTCTTCCTGGTTAATGACCATCATGTCATCATCATCCTCATCGCTCACAACTTGAACTACCCTCCTTGGCCTAATTTTTGTAGTCCTCTTATTCTGGACTCCTTTTAACTTTGATTCTACTTTGAGTACTTCCTCAACAGTGCCAATAGTTTCAATATCTTCTTTGGCTTTCTTTGGTCCTTGCTGAGATGCTGCTTCCTTAGCCTCCTCAAATTTCCTCTTCTTTTCTCTCAATTCTTATCCTAGCTCTCTAGCCAACATGACTTGTGAGTTTTTAAGGAGGTGGAGGTAAAGATGAGTTTGTTATTGTCGCTTCTTTTTCTTCCAATTTAGACTTGACCTTAGCTTCCCTCTGAGTCCTTGTCTTTAAGTTCAACCTCTTCTTTGTCTATGCTTAGGCAAGCGTAGCTCCTTCCCTTGCTTTTATTAGGCTAGCACTCTTTCTTTGAGTCACCGCCTTGGCTCCTAGGCTTGTTGGAGCAGAAGCTATTGATGTTGTTTTGATGAGCTGAGTTGATAAAGGAAACTCATCAATTGTTCCTTCGTTGGAGATTTCAAAATCAGCTACAAAGGAGTCTTCATCCTCCTTGGGAACATCAATAGGAAAGATGGATGGCTCCACCTTTGCTTTCTTCAATCTAACATTCTATGCCTTAGTTTACCCAGTGTGGAGCTGAGAAAACTTGAGCTTCTTGAAATGCTAGAAGTCCAAAGTCCTCTTCAATTGTAATAGCGATTCTCCACTTTCACCCATGTACTTTAAAATGTCCATCTTAAACTCCTTCACAATTATGTAGATAAGGTAACCATAGTGATAAAGAGTAGTTACCTTGGTGAGATGATGCAATATCATCATTGGCTAGTTAAACTGCTTCCCTTCCACCATGTGATACACTATGCATTGCTTAAATTTTGTGCAGCTAGTGAGAGATCAAGTCTTGGGCATGATGATCATTATCAGTAATTCATGGTAGGCTCTTTCCCTCTACGTCATTCTAGAGGCATTGATCTCACTTAAACCATAATCAACTGGAAATTCCCAGTCTTCCGGAATCACCATAGCCTCTTCATCACCATTTCTTCTAAGCATAGTACCTTTTAAAGGCATGCGCAAGATACTTGCCACCAGCTTCATAGAGATAAGGTAGGAGGTCTTCTCTATCTCTATCATTAAGATGTTTAGAGATCCTTCATCAAGATGTTTAGGGATCCTTCAATGGTGTAGAAATTTGAGTAGAAAAGCCTCATCAACTCCTTGATCGCTGGCCCATCAAGAAGAAGAAAATTGCTAAGGTTTTGCTACTTGATGACCCTGTGCATGGTCTGATTCCTCAGCAGCGCATAATAGTTAGAAAATCAGAGCAAACTGCTTCTCCATTTCCTAGTTCACTTGAGTGAACATAGTATCTAGAGGCAAAATCACCTTCTTAGTTGAACCTTCAATACTGATGAAAATGTTCCTCTATGGTTTACCTATAAGAGTGTGCTAGATTTTCCTTTACGCTTGTTGAAAAGATGCCATTGAGAAATTTGGGGGTAAGATATATTAGGGTTCTTAGGAGAGAAATTTACTTTAAGAGTTCAAATTACAAGTGAGATTCTCTCTCCAGTCTGCTCTTTCTTATATAGCCATTTCTCCTGCAACATAGCACATGTCTCTTCTACAAGCAAAGATCAAGTTAAATGGTGAGATTGAACATGGATTTAACCGACTTAGTTAAACCACATAGTATTGATTTAGATGGCTCCAATTCAAAAATGCCCTTTCTATAAAGTAACTTTTTAAGATTCTAACCGAGAAAACTAAACTAACAGCGTTAAAGTTAAAAGTAAACAGGGTTAAATACTTATCACCTCATTCTGCTCAGCTTGGCTTTTGGATTTGATTTTCAACACTTAGCCAAATTTTCTAGGAATTTTTCATTTGGGTTTGCTATTCCAATTAACTCTCTAAGTGTGTTGAATTTTTCCTTTACTAATGGTTTGGTGAATTTGTCAGCTAGCTACTACTCGGAAGGAACATACTCCAATTTAACATCACCCCTTATCACATGATCCCTTAGGAAGTGATGTCTAATATTGACATGCTTAATCCTGCCATGTTGAACTAGATTCATGGATAGGTCAATTGCGCTTTTTTATCACACATAACTTCGAGGCATTTTGACTTTATACCATAATCCTCCAATTGTTGCTTAATCCATAGAAGTTGTGCTACACAACTTCCTCCTACCCTACACTCAGCTTCTGCAATACTCAGGATAACAGAAGTTTACTTCTTGTGGTATTAGTAAATAAGACATTGTCCAAGAAAATGTCATCCTCTAGTGTAGCTTTTCCTATCGAGCTTATCCCTTCAATAATCTGCATCTGTGTATCCTCTAAGAGTGAAATCTGAGTTGTTGGGATACCACAGACCTACATCAATAGAACCTTGCAAGTACCGAAGAATTCTATTAATAGATGATAAGTGAGATTCTCTGGGTTTATCTTGATAACGCGCCCAATAGCATATAGAGCATTAAATTCAAGCCTACTATCAGTTAAGTAAAGGAGAGAACCAATAATACCTCTATAGAACTTACTGTCTATAGGCTTACCAGCCTCATCCTTACTCAAGATTGTGTTAGTGGCCATGGGAATGGACATCGGCTTTGAATGCTCAATATCAAACTTCTTCAAGACTTCTTTGGCATATTTTTCTTAGCAAATGAAGATTCCATCTTCACTTTTCTTGATTTGCAATCCGAAGAAAAAGTTTAGCTCTCACATCATTGACATTTTAAATTCGCTCTTCATTTTCTTGTTGAACTCCTTTCAAAGCTTTTCATCAATTTCTCCAAATATGATATCATCTACATAGATTTGGATTAGCAACAGATCTTTCATCCTTCATTGATAAATAGAGTTAAATATGCTTTGCCTCTTTCATAGCCTTTGTTTTTTAGGACGTTAGTCAACCTTTTGTATCAAGCACGAGGGGATTACTTCAATCTGCAGAGAGCTTTCTTCAGTTTAAAGACATGCTTAGGATTCTTTGCATCTTCAAAGCCTAGGCACTGGTATACATACTTCCTCTTGAATGTAGCCATTAAGGATAGAATTCTTGACATCCATTTGAAATAGTTTGAAATTCATATGGGATGTAAAAGCATAAAGAATCCTAATTGCTTCAAGACGAGCTACAGGTGTATAGGTCTCATCATAATCGATCCCTTCTTGCTGGTTGTATCCTTAAGCAACAAGCTTGGCCTTATTTCTGACAACAACGCCATCATCATCAAGCTTGTTCTTGAAAACCCATTTGGTGCCGATGATTGATTTCACTTTGGGTTTAGGAACTAGATCCCAAAAATCATTACGCTTGAATTAATCCAATTCTTCTTGCATCACGATCATTTAGTAGTCATCTCCTTTTTCATCTTCGAACTTCTTGGGTTCAATCAATGAGATGAAAGCTAGATGGCTCATCATCTTGCTGAGTTGACCTTGCATCATCATTGGATTATGAACATCATCTATAATACTTACGATTACGTGATTGCGATGAGTTCTAGTCTCCCTTGGAAGATCAGATCTATAACGGCAGTCTCTACACTAGATTATTGAGATTGAGGTTGATCTTCTACTTCATTGAAGTTGATTAAGAGATCTTCATCAACTTTAAATTCCTCAATTTCTAACTCATGTGCTAGGTTGGAAAGCACAGAGAGTGGCATGCTAACTTTATTTTCTAGTTGAATTACTCCTTCATCTTTATTAGATGGACATCTATCTACATTGTTAGTTTCATCGAAATCTACATGCATAGACTCCTCTAAAAGACCAGTTCTTTTGACATATATTCTATATGCCCTACTATTTGTCAAGTAATCCATAAAAATACCATCATCAGCCTTTGAATCAATCTTTCCTAGTTGCTCCTTGATATTTAGTATAAAACACCTACGACCAAATGATCAGAGATGACCAATCTTAGGCTTGCTCCCTCTCTAAAGCTCATAGGGTGTTTTCTCTAAAATTGGGTGAATTGAAACTTGAGTAAGGATATAACAGGTTGTGTTAACAACTTCCCCCCAAAAGTACTTTGGTAGATTGTTATCAATTAACATAAATAGAGCCATTTCAACTATGGTTATGTTCTTACTTTCTACAACCCCATTTTGTTGAGGAGTATAAGGAGCAGTATAGTTGTGGTCAGTACCATGCTCTGAACGGAATTATTCAAAATGAAAGTTATCGAATTCATGTCCATGATCACTCTGTATTCTACAAATTTTAGTTCCAAGTTCATTCATTATCCAGTTACTGAGTTTGACAAAAGACTCAAAGGTTTCATCTTTCCTACTCAGCAAGACTACCCATATGAATCTTGTGAAGTCATCCACAACCACCAAGGATTATCTCTTTCTACCCATGCTCATAGGTTGAACAGGATTAAAAAGATCCAGGTGAAGGAGCTCCAATGGTCTCTTAGATACTACGTTGTTAATTGATCTAAATGACTTTCTATCAAGCTTAATAATTTTATAAGCTGAGCAAAGTCTATCTTTCTAAAAGCTGATACTGGGTAAACCCACAGCTAGTTGCTTTTTGGACAATTTGGAAAGAATATTCATATTTATATGACCCAAACTTCTGTACCAAAGCCATGAACTATTCTCCTTAGATATGAGACACATTTGTGGATCTAGGGGATAAATCAATCATATAAACATTATTAATTATAGAAGCAAAGAGAATAGTAGAATCAATCTTACAATCAATAATTGAGTAACCTATTGAGTCAAATTTAACTCTCCTACCTTTATCACAAAGCCAAGCCACCTTAAGCATATTGAACTTGAGTCCTTTGACCAGAGATACCTCTTCATTAAAGGAGAAACACCCATTATCTCGCTTCCAACAATCTTATCTTTTTTTATCTCAAAAGCTGACACTCCCATTTCTTTTATGATCCAAAGAGATGAACTAAGTTTCATCTCCCGTCATAAGCATCAAGCACCGGTTATCCAAATACCACATTCTAGTGTCATCTGCAAATCTGATACTCACTTGCAAAACAGTTACATTTTCTTAGGTACCCTTGCTTTTGAGCTAGGTCCTCCTTTTTTAGAAATTCTTAAGTTACTCCAATCGTACTCGTCATAGTAACCTTTTTTATGCCTGGACATGATAGTAGCATGTCTAGCATTCCCACAAAAGCTACACGCCGCTTTTGGTTTAGGATGGCTTGCTTTCTTCTTTGAAGAGGATTTCTTCCCCTTACTAGAATTACGAGTTTGGTTCCTAAGAGCTGGACAGTTAGCTAGAGGAGGAACCCATTCCTTCTTTAAAGTTGTTATCTTAGTATTCAACTCATCCAATTGCTTAGTGAGATTATTGTTATGAAATTCATGATACTCAGTTTTTTCTTGAAGAAAGCAGATATCAAGAGATAAGGATGCAATTGTGTCTTCCTGATCTTCACTTCTCCTCACTAGCTCTTTGAAATTTTTGACTGACTTGTTAGTCAGTTTATTACATCAAAGAGTACATGGGCGAACTCTTCAATGGACAAGAGATTTCAAAATGTACCTTAGTTTGGTGGGTCTTCCCTTTATTCTACTGAGCTTTAGAGTCAGTAGTGGATTGATTTCCCTTTGAGGCAAAAGCTGAGCTCTTACCCTTGTCATTATCCATTTCCATTAAGCAAAGGTTGGTGAAGTCTTTTACTTCTTCATCAGATGATGAAGATTCTTTTGAGTCTCTCCATGTAGCACCAAGTGCTTTTTTTTTACCTGAACTCCTTCTTGAATCTGTCCCTTTTAAATTTAAGATGGGATGATTATATGTGACCTTTCTCACCGTAGCCAAAGCATTTGATATCTTTGATGTGTTCCTTCTTTGGTCCTTCCTTAGCTCCTCATCAGTGCTGAGTTGGATTGTTTTTGTTGGGAAACTTCTTCTTGTTGAATTTCTCATCCTTCTTCATGAAGTGCTTGAATCTCCTCGTGAGAAGCTCCATATGCTCATCTGAATCATCACTAGTATATTCATCAGATGAGTCAGCTTTCAAGACAATAGCTCTGCCCTCTTTCTCCTTGCCTTTACTCCTTTTGGAGTCATCATTATATTTCTTTCCTTAGGGTTGTCTTCTGAGTTAGCAAGGTTTTTATCAGCTCATCATAGCTATAGGTTTTCAAATCATGAGCCTCACCGATAGTGCTCTTCTTTGCATCCCACTCTAGGGTGAGAACTCTAAGGATCCTCTTCACCATCTCCTCCTCGATGAATCCTTATCTAGCCTCTTCAATTCATTAATGATGTTAATGAACCTGGTATTCATGGATTGAATACCTTCACTCATGCCCATCTAGAATAGCTCAAATTCTCGGAGCATAAGATTGATTTTTGAATCCTTAACTTTATCAGTCCCCTCATAGATGACCTCCAACTTTCTCCATATCTCCTATGCCATTTCGCATCTAGAGACCCTATCAAACTCTATCAAATCTAGCAAACAATGTAAGTAGTTGATGGCTGTCACATTCTTCTTAAGGAGCCTTTGGTATCAGAGCCTGGGAGAATTCATATGGATAATCGGCTGAAAATGAATATAAAGGAATTTGTAATAGAAATATTAACTGGTTTATATAGTATAGAAGATTTAAGAAACTTATTAATTGAAATATTAATAATTTCAAAACAAGATATTTATGTTATAAAATATAACAATATAAAAAACAATTTAATCAATAAATGAGAACTAGTATAGAAAATTTTGTGCATAATTTAATTATGATAGAATATGCAGAAGAAAAGTTTCATACAAATATTAATCTTATGATAGCAGAATTAAATAAACGACTAGCTTCTATACACAGAGAAGAAATACCGGAAATATTAGAAATTATACAAGAAGATTCAAGGTATCAATGTTTTATAGAGGAAATAACGAATAAGATAAAGGTATTAGAAAAAATAAAAGAGGCTTTAAATAGTATAATAGAAAGAGATTAAATGGATAAATTAATAAACAGTCTCGAACATATTGCCCAAAAGTTGTTAATATATATAACACGGACATTAATCAACATATTATAAGTCGTACAAATGCATTACAAATAATAAAAAAAAAAATAAACAATTAATAGAAGTTTGTGAAGAATTAAAATTAAGAGAAGAATATCCTAAGGATTTATTAGAAAAAGTTTCAATATTAGAAAACGAAATAAAAGATTTAAATAATAACATAAAATTCATCAGGAAGTAATAACAGAAAGTTACAAAATTATTAATGAATTAATAGAAAATGGAAGACCATAAAAGATTACAAGGTCTTACCACTCATTATCAATTGGACACTTATGAAGAAGGTACTAGTCAAACCTTAAGTTTTAAACTAGAAGTTTATCATATAAATTTAGGAAGAAAAAAAAGAATTATCAATAAATAAAATATTTAAAACTAAGTGGTTCGAAAGAAATAAAGAAATAAGATATGTAGCTCATAAGCATAAAAATACTATAGACATAACTTCAATAAATGGGAATGCGAGAATTAATTTAATAACTGATGAAAAAATAAAACGAGAATGATCTAAACTATCGAACAAAGAATCTAAAAAATATAAGAATATTTATTTTGGAGGAATTGAATTTACAATAAAGGCATATTTTCAAAAAAATATAAACACACCAATACAAATTTATGTAGTAGATGATAGAATATTAGATAATCTACAAGACGCCTTAATATAAGTTATAAGAGGAAATTTAATTTATTAAAAACTTAAATTCACCGTTCAACCTGACTTTAGTATCTCGTTATAAGATAAATATAAAAATCTAGCATTAACTCTATATTATAAACTAGATGGAATAAATATGCCACCAAGAAGTTAAGTAATAAATATAGAAAAAAAATGATATATGCATTAACTTGGAATCATCATATAAGAAAACAATATGAAACAAATATATTAGTATCAAGTTTATATAAAAAAATTTTAGAACTATTATATATATATATATATATATATATATATATATATATATATATATATATATATATATATATATAAACCTATTG
>CATIWQ010005416.1:0-13428 GCA_949673415.1 Euphorbia schlechtendalii
TTCCACTTTTGATCATTTTACTCCCAAGATTTACCTAGTATTTGCATTTGCATAAAAAACAACTACATACCACGTGAAATCTTTTATATGAAGTATAAAAATGAATTAAACTATAGTGTTTAGTGTGTAAAATTAATATGAAAGTAAGTGTAATTATACACTTATCACCTGCACACTCCATCAATAAGACATCATTGAAGCCTTCAATAGTGTATAAATTAGTGTAGAAGGCTCTCATGAGTCCTGTTATTGCTGGACCCTCCATCTTCAGAAAAGCATTGAGTCATTGTTGCTTTATGACTCTGTGCATTGTTTTGTTCAGCAACAAACCTTCATAATCAACCTCATAGACTGGTCCAAAGTCTAGGTTGTCTTCCCAAGCAATTATGGCGATATGATTTCCCACCTTTAAAGAAATTCTCTCCATCTTTCCTTGATTGTCCACCACAATCTTCATCATAGTGGTGTTCTTGAGTCTGTAAGTGCTTTCGATTCTTGCCATTTGAGTTTTGAAAAGAGAAAACGAGAGAATTTGAGGGAATGAGAATTAGGGTTCAAATGCTCTAAAGGTTTTGAAATCACCAAATAAAGTAATCTTCCTTCTCTCAACTAATCATCTTATATAGGCAGAAACCCATTTTAGGGGGTACGTGTCATGATCTTAGCTTCAGATGGATAATTAATGTTGAGATTAAAATCTAATGAATTGCCTTAGTAAAACGGTGAGTTTAGACAATGACTGTTCCAATTATCTTCTATGTTATTTGAAAACGTAGGGATTTGAATTTTTAGTCCCAAACTTGAACTTACGTCGTTACTTAAAATCTTTGACGGTGTTGACCATGTGTCCTCTCATACTTGATTTTCAATACTTAGCCAAAAATTCTAATGAATTCTATCTTCTTCTTCATTGTGGATTACTCATACTGATCAATTCCCTTAGCGTACTGAATTGTTCCTTTGGTAAAGGTTTGGTGAAGATGTCAGCACGCTGCTTATCTGATGGAACATATTCAAGTTTTACATCTCCTCGCAGTACATGATCTTTGATGAAGTGATGCATAATGTTGACATGCTTCATTCTTCCATACTGGACTGGATTTTTAGATAAATCAATTGCACTCTTGTTATCGCACATGACTTGGAGATAATTTGACTTGATTCCATAATCTTCCAATTGTTGTTTTATCCAAAGGAGTTGAGCTACGCAACTTCTTGCTGCCATGTACTCAACTTTAGCTATACTCAGTGCAATTGAAGTTTGCTTCTTGCTATACCAAGAGACACGACTTTCTCCAGGGAAGTGGCATCCTCCTATTGTACTTTTCCTGTCCAGCTTATGCCTTCCATAGTCTGCATCTGTGAATCCCCTAGGATTGAAATCTGAACTGTTGGGATACCATAGACCTGCTTTAATTAACCCTTACAAGTACCTAAGAATCCTCTTCACAGCTGCTAGATGAGATTCTCTAGGATCAGCTTGGTAGAGAGCACAGTAGCATACAGCATACTATAGGTCTGGTCTACTAGCGGTTAGGTAAAGAAGAGAACCAATGATTCCTCTGTAGAGTTTGTTGTCTACTGAACTTCCAACCTCATCTTTACTTAAAATTGTGTCAGTAGCCATGGAAGTGGACATAGACTTTGAGTTTGCCATGTCGAATTTCTTCAGAACTTCTTTTGATTATTTAGATTTGTTGATGAAAATACCATCTTCTGATTATTTGATTCGAAGACCCAGAAAGAAGTTAATTCTCCCATCATAGACATTTCAAACTCACTCGTCATCTACTTGCTGAATTCCTTACACATCACTTCATCAGTTGCTCCAAATATAATATCATCAACGTATATCTAGACTAGCAACACGTCTTCTTTTCTTCGCCTGATAAACAGAGTCGTATTTGCTTTTCCTCTTTCATAGCCTTTACTGATTAAGAAATTAGTAAACCTCTCATACCATGCTCTTGGCACTTGCTTCAATCCGTAGAGGGCTTTCTTCCGTTTGGAAACGTGCTCTGGATTTTTCGCATCTTCAAATCCTGGAGGTTGACGAACATATACTTCTTCTTGAATGAATCCATTTAAGAAAGTATTTTTAACATCCATTTGAAATAGTTTGAAATTCATATGGGATGTGAAAGCACAAAGGATTCGAATGGCTTCAAGTCTGGCTACTAGAGCATAGGTTTCGTCATAGTCAATTCCTTCCTGCTAATTGTAGCCTTGAGCGACAAGTCTAGCCTTATTCCTAACAATATTTCCATCTTCATCAAGCTTGTTCTTAAAGACCCATTTGGTACTAATTATTGATTTTCCTTTAGGCTTAGGAACTAGATCCCAAACATCATTACGTTTAAACTGATCCAGTTCCTCTTACATTGCAATCATCCAATAGTCATCTCCTTGTGCATCTCCAAACTTCTTGGGTTCGATCAATGATATAAATGCAGGATGACTCATCATACGGCTTAGCTATCCTCTTGTCATCACTGGATTGTGAACATCATCGACTATGCTATTAAGCTAGTGGTTGCGATGGGCTCTAATCTCTCTTGGAAGACTCGGATCAGTTGCCAAAGGATCGATAATTGGATGCTGAGGTGGAGGTTGATCTTCGCCATCATTAAAGTTGACTGAGAGATCTTCATCATCATTTTGGTTTCCTCAGCTGGGGGATCCTGAGCTGAGTTGGGTAGCTCAGCTTGTGGCGTACTGAGTTAATTTGAGAACTGAGTGGTTCCCTTTTCTTCTTCGTTTGAACATCTTTCTGCAATGTTAGTTTCAGCAAAATCTACATGCATAGACTCCTCTAAAAGGCCGGTTCGCTTGACATATTCTATATGCCCTACTATTAGTTGAGTACCCTAAAAAGATACCTTCATCAAACTTAGGATCAAACTTTCCTAATTGCTCTTTGGTGTTAAGAATAAAACATCTACAGCCAAAGGATCTGAGGTAACCAATCTTAAGCTTGTGCCCTTGCTAAAGCTCGTAGGGAGTTTTCTCAAGAGTTGGGCGAATTAAAACCCGATTCAAGATAGAACATGCTATGTTAACAGCTTCTCCCCAAAAGTATTTTGGTAGATTTTTATCACACAGCATGGATCGAGCCATTTCAACTATTGTCCTATTCTTCCTTTCTACAACCCCATTTTGTTGAGGAGTATAAAGAGAAGAGAAGTTGTGCTCAATGCCATGCGCTGAACAGAATTCTTCAAAATGGGAATTCTAGAATTCACATCCATGATCACTTCGAATTCTACGGATTTTAGCTCCTAGTTCATTCATCATTCGATTACTAAGCTTGATAAAAGATTCATAACTCTCATCTTTGCTACTCAGCAAGACTACCAATGTGAATCTTGTGAAGTCGTCTACAACTACTAAAGTGAATCTCTTACCACCCAAACTCATAGGTTGAGTTGGGCCAAAGAGGTCTAGGTGTAGTAACTCCAATAGTCGCTTAGTGACAACGTGATTTATAGATCTAAATGATTTCTTAACTTGCTTACCAAGATGATAAGCAAAGCAGAGTTTTTCCTTTTCAAAACTGATGTTGGGTAACCCCATAACTAATTGCTTTTTGGCCAGTTTGGACAGAATGTTCATATTGACATGATCCAACCTTCTATGCCATAGCCAAGCATTATCCTCCTTAAATATGAGACATACATTAGAGGAGCTAGGGTATACCATATAAACATTATTGGTTATTGGAGCAAAGAGTATGGTTGAGTTAGTCTTACTGTCAATTACTGAGCATCCTACTGAGTCAAAAATAACCTTCCTACCTTTGTTGCAGAGCTGGGCTACATTGTGCTGGTTGAACTTCAATCCTTTAACTAGAGACATCTCTTCGATTGAGGGAGAGACGCCAATAGTGTCGCAACCTACAATCTTGCCTTTCTGGTTATCTCCAAAATTGACACTTCCATTTCTCTTACATTCCAATTAGATGAACTGGCTTTCATCTCTTGTCATATACCTTGAGGATTCGCTATCCAAATACCACATTTGAGAGCCACCAATGGATCTAGGGCTCACCTACAAAATAATTAAGCTTTCTTAGGTACCCATGCTTTTGAGCTTGGTCCTCCTTTATTAGCAGTGCTTATGTTTATCCAATCATATTCGTCATAATAACCATTTTTATGTCTACACATTACTGCGACATGTCCAGGTTTCCCACAAAAACCGCACACTATTTTTATCTTGGGCTGGCTCGCTTTCTTCTGTTCAGAGGAATTGTTCCTCTTTGAATTGCGATTTTGGTTATTCAAAATTCAATTGTTGGCTGGAGAAGGGACCTCTTTCTTCATCAATGCTGATATCTCTGTAGTCAACTCATCTAATTTCTTAGTGAGCTTGCTGATAGCACACTCTTGATATTCAACTTTTTCTTGAAGAAAGTGGATATCAAGTGATACAGAAGCATTAGCATCTTCTAGATCGTCACTTCTTCTCACTATCTCTTTGATGTTTTTCATTGATTTATTAGTCAATTTCATCACATTAAAGAGAGCCTGGGCAAATTCTTCAATTGATAAAGGAGTTTCAGAATGTACCTCAATTTGATGAGCTTTTCCCTTATCAAGCTCAGCTTCAGAGTTGTCAGCGGAAAAATTTCTACTAGAGGTAGATGCTGAGCCTTCTCCTTGACTTTCAGTAGCCATCAAGCAGAGATTGGCTGAATCAGTGACTTCTTCATCAAACGATGAAGATTCTTCTAAATCACTTCAAGTGGCAGCATGAGCTTCATTCTTCTTGGAGAACCTCTTCTTGAATCTATCCTTCTTTGCCTTTAGATAGCTTGATTGGATATGGCCTTTCTCTCCACACCGAAGCACTTAATATCCTCATTAAGTTCTTTCCTTAGTCCTTCTTCAGCTCCACGTCACTGCTGAGTTGACTTGATTTTATTGGGAAACTTCTTCTTGTTATTGAACTTCCCATCCTTCTTTATAAAGTGTTTGAAGTGCCTTGTAAGAATAGCCATGTCTTCATCAGAGTCGCAGCTGGTGGACTCGCTAGATGAGTCTGCTTTGAGAACAATGGCTTTACTTTCCTTGCCTCGATTTCTCTTAGAATCATCTGAGTACTTTCTCAATGACATCTCATGAGTCAGCAGGGTGCCTATCAGCTCATCATAGCTGTAGGTCTTAAGGTCATGAGCTTCCTCGATTACGCTCTTCTTGTAATCCCACTCTATTATGAGAATATGGAGAATTTTCTTGACCAGCTTTCCTCTCTGAACTCCTTTCCAAGTTGTTTTAGTTCGTTGACAATATTAATGAACCGGGTATTCATACTCTGAATACCATTATTGGCAGTCATCGAGAACATGTCATACTCTCTCAGCATGAGATTTATCTACGACTCCTTGACCTTGTCTGTCACCTCATAGGTAATCTCCAGCTTCTTCCAGATTTCCTATGTTGTTTCACATCCTCAGACCCCATTAGATTCTATAAGATTAAGTGTACAGTGTAAGAAATTAATAGCTGCGGCATTCTCTTTGAGAAGCCTCATATTAGTGTCATTGTAGTCCTTTAGATCTACAAGTACATGCACACCGTTCCTGACTTCAGTAGGAATTCTAGGGCCAAGCTCAATTGCGAGACAGGCCTGCATACTTTGAGACTGGATGAAGTTCTTCATATGATTCTTCTAGAATGTATAGTGATTACCATCGAATAGAGGAAGTTTGGTAATGGACATTCCCTCCTTTAGAAGAACTGTCTGACCAGAACTCAAGCTGAAGTTATTGTATGTCATTTAAGGATCTGACTTAAGATTATTAGTCTTAAAGTTAAGAAACTGCTCTGATACCACTTGTTGAACTATAAACAGGCTAATAAGAACAGCAAAGGGGGGTGAATGCGTTAACTAAGTTACTTTTTGGACCTTTTTCATTTTAATGTTAACTCAGTAAGGTTTTTATATGAGTGTTGAGAATGCGTGCTGAATGCGATATAAAAATGTATAAACTATTCAGCTCAGCTGGCATAGTTTATCTTCAACCTTTACCTGAGTAAAGATTACTCAGTACGAGTTGGATGATAAGCAAATAAACAATATGAGAGAGATGAATGAGTAAGAAGCTGATGAAGCTAATCCCTTAGAGTTAGAACGATTACACCTGAGATTTTATCCTGGTTTGGCCCCTAGCCTACCCCCAGTCCCCGGATACCGTCTCCGAGCTTTAATCCACTAGTGATTCATTCCTTCAATAGGCGGAGAAGCCTTTACAGTGGGTAGACTCTATTACAGAAAGTTCCTCCTTTCTAACTACCACTCAAACTCAGTTTGGGTACCCTTCCCAAACTGACACTCAAGATTAATAAACAATGGCGAACTGAATTCAACTTATAGTATGTTGAATCCTTACAAGGTTAATCCTATGAGTGATTCTCTCTATTACAAACTGATAAAACTATTGATTACTTGCTGATGAATTTCTAGAAAGCAGAGATTATTTTCACAAGGTTTTTCTCTTAGGAAATTGAAGGTGATTCACCGCATTTGAACGCCTGCTTCAGTCTTCTATTTATACTATAAATTTCTAAGAAGTAGCCATTGCAAACTTTGAGGATATTGTAGAACTTTAATTTCTCATTTCAATTAATCTTTCGAATCTTCCCGTTGGAGATAGATTTCAGGACGTTTAGAAATAGGAATTGAACGTTGTGGTGCGATTTGTTTCCATTTCCAAATTCTCATTTTTCTTCAAGCAATCTGGATCTTTGAGAGATTTGCACTTCAGGCAACGTGGCGTCTTTCCGTTGGATGACTTTGATAACGTTGCGGGATGTGCACGTAGATCTTTGATACGCAACGCATTTCACTAGATTATTCCTTATATTCTGATTCTAATGAGGAATATCTGACACTTTGTACAACCACGTTTAATGTTGTGAGGACCACATGAATCTCTATTAATTTCAGCTCCTTTTTCTCCTAAAATATAACAGAGGAATATTTTGTTCCTTCATTAGCAGCATACAGGTTATGATAATAATCAGCGCCGCAAAAACAATTACTTTTAGATAAGTAACACTGTAACTCAGCATGAGCTAAGTGATGATAACATAAACTATATAGTACTCAGCACACACTTGGCTTTTCCTAGACTAAGTAAAAGTATTCTTAGTGTTCAATTAACTTTTACTATCCCATATTGATTGTTATCACCAAAACTTTTGAGTATTGTGAGGTACTATTAACTTGGGTTCTACATGCAATAGTTTAAGATAACTAAGCTCTATATTTTCTTTTGAAGTGACCCCACTTCACTACCACATAAGTGATCTCTTCTACTCAAACATCGAAGCACAAAGAATCATTGGAAGCATTCTCATTACTTACCCTTAACCTGTTTTGTCACTATTTACATCATAGGAATGGATACAGGGTTACCCTCACAAAAACCTCACAAGGTCTATGAAATTAGGTTGTCCCGTTGAACCAAGATCAATTTCCCATCAAACATGGTTGGGTTTTTTTTTTCACATAGCACATTATATATCCATGGGCTTTAGTCCCATTCCTCTAGATGTCTTTTTCAACTTGATCTCTATTCAACCCTTTGGTTAATGGATCCACTAAGTTATCTTTTTATCCTACAAAATCAATAGAGATAACTCATGTTGAAATTAGTTGTCTAACGGTATTATGTCGATGACGCATGTGTCTCAACTTATCGTTCTACATTACATTTTCTGCTCTTTTAATTGCTGCTTGATTATTGCAGTGTATACATATTGTAAGCACAAACTTAGGCCATTTAGGAATATCCTCTTGAAAGTTTCGTAACCATTCATCTTCTTCTCCCATTTTATCCAAGACTACAAACTCGACTTCCATTATGGATCGAGTTATAATTGTTTACCTTGAGGATTTCCATTACATTGCTCCTCCTTCTAGAGTAAACACATATCCACTTGTACCTTTGTAATTCTTAATGTCAGCTATGCACCGGCATCATCAGAATATGCTTCATGTATCGCAGGTTCTCTTGTATAGTGTAGTCCATAATTATGAGTATATCGTAAATACCTTAGTGTTCTCATGATAGAGTTCCAATAGCTTTTACCAAGATTACTTGTAAATCTGCTTAAACTACTTACAATATAAGTAATATTAGGCCTTGTACAAATTGTAAGGTACATTAGACTGCCGATAACTCTTGCATAATCCACTTGGTCTATGCATTCACCTTTGTTCTTGGACAAATGCAGACTAACATCTAATGATGTTTTGTCTATACAAATATCACCTTTGTTAAACGTGTCTAGAATCTTATATACATAGTGTGACTACATTAATATGAGACCGTAAGCTAAACGCTTCACTTGGATGCCTAAAATTACATATGCTAATCCCATATCTTTCATGTCCAATCTTAAATTTAACATATTTTTGGTACTTTTTACCATTTTCTCATTACTTCCAACAATGGGCATGTCAACAACATATAAACATAGAATAACATATCCATCATTTGTATTTTTGACATATATGCATTTTTCACAGCCATTTATGCGATACTAGTTATCATAACATCATCAAATTTCTTATACCATTATTTTGGTGCTTGCTTTAAACCATCTAAAGATTTCACTAACTTACATACTTTCTTTTCTTTACTTGGAGCTACCCTTAGGTTGTTCCACGCAGATTTCTTCTTCAAGATCTCTATTAAGAAAAGCAGTTTTCACATCCATTTGATGTAATTCTTGATTTCGCAAAGTAGTAATTGCAAGTATCATCCTAATGGAGGTTATTATTGACACAAGAGAATACGTATCACAGTAATCAAGGCCTTCTTTTTGTGTTTAACCTTTTATGACTAAACGAGCCTTGTACTTATCAATTGATCCATCAACTTTAAGCTTATGCTTGAAAATCCATTTAGATTTTAGTGGCTTTATTCCAAGAGGAAGGTCCACTAATTCCCACGTATGATTTTGCAAATTTGGATTTAACTTTTCCCCTAATGGCTTCTTTCCATAAAGGACTTTTTATAGAGCTTATAGCTTTTTTGTACGTTTGAGGTTTTGTTTCAACCATATATGCTGAACAATCTGGACCAAATGATTTTTCAATCCTTGTCCTTTTAATTCTTCTAGGTTCTAACTCATGATCCATCTCACTCTCTTCTAGAGAATTTTGATCATCTTCTTTAACTATTAGTTGAAAGTTTTATCATTGTTATCAATGTTTCGTTGATCAAGTTGATTGTCACTTTCAATAAGTTCACGAGATCTTTTGAGTCTCGACCCATTGGTTATTTCCTTATATGGAAATACGTCTTAAAAAATGAAGCGTCATTTGATTCTATCAAAGTGTTTTTGTGTATTTCGGGGTTTCTAGATTCATACATAAGAAACTGATATGCAATACTATTCTCAGCATATCTAATGAAAACAAAATCCATCATTTGGACCTATTCTCATTCGTTTATCTAATGGAAACATTACCTTTGCAAGACACCCTCACACTTTCAAGTAATTAAATGAAGTTTTTCTACATTTCCATAATTCATAGAGAGTTTTATCTTGTTTCTTAGGTATTATCTTATTTAAAAAGCTATTTTGATGACAAAATAGCATCACCCCATAAATTTTTTGGTATATAAAACTAGTTAACATTGCATTCACCATCTATTTTAGAGTACGATTTTTGCTTTCAACTACTCCATTTGATTGAGGAGAGTACGGTGGTGTTACTTCATGAATAATTCCATTTTGGAAGAAAAACTCACCAAATGGTGCAATGTATTCACCACCCCGATCACTTCTAACATTCTTAATTTTCTTATTAAGTTGGTTTTCTCTTGCTTATAGAGTATAAATTTTTCTATAGCTTCATCTTTTCTTTTAAGCAAACATAAATAACAATATTTATTGTATCATCACTAAAGGTAATAAAATATTTATTTCCTCCCCTTGATTGAATAAACTTCAAGTTGCAAATATCAGTATGTATTAAATCTAGAGGTCTTGAATTTCTTTCAATGGATTTGAAGGAAGATCTTTCCAATTTTGTCTCAACACACATTTCACATTTATGTGTTTTTCAATATGAATTGTGGGTATATGATTCAAATTGATTAAACATTGTAATGTATCAAAATTAATATGTCCAAGTATACAATGCCATAAGTTAGAAGACTCAACCATATAAGCAGAATCATTATTCTTATTCATATTAATAGAACCATGCTTATAAGAGATTCAATTGAATTTAAACATTGCATTACATTCGTGTCCCTTGCCCACATACATGCCCCTTTTGACAAAATAAATTTCTGGTATTCAAACCCCATTTTGAATCCATGTAAACAGACTATGAGTACGAGATTTTGTACCAAATCACGCATTCAATGATGATGGCTTTTCGGGATTTAATCCTTGAATCACACAATTTTTGATTACCCAGTGATCTTTAAATGAGAGTTCTCCTCGTCACTAATTTCTTTTAATGACTTAATTTATCTATTTTCAAGGACTTTGAAAAATCAAGCCTTAGTACAAATTAATTAATATTTCATTTTGTTTAATTAATTAATTAAATTTATTTTAAAAATTAAAAATAAAAAAACAAGAGATCCACAAAATCAGGGCTAACTGGCCTCGCCGGCAAAATGTTGGCTAGGCCAACACTGGCCTCGCTAGAATTCGGGCGAGGCCAGCGCCAGCCTTGTTGGAATTCCGGCAAGGACATCCCCCCTCACCAAAACTTCTTTCCTTTTTAGATTTTCGAGAAATTCCCCCTATAACTACGAGGAAATTTTCAGTAGAAATAGATCGGTAATTTTTATCAGAAAAAAACAAAATAACTCTTTGGCTTTTCTCTTTAAACAACAATTTCTTTTATCATCATAATTTTTTTTGAATTTAAAAATAAGTTTGAATTCCGAAACATTTATTTTACCAAACACTAAAAAACTAAAGACGAATGAGGAGCATTCCCAAAGGTCAAGCGGGTACACCGAAAGGGTAAGCCTCTGAGTTCCTAGAGTTCTTTATCTCGTGCTTCTTGTACTTTATTTTATTCAACATGTTGGCCTAAAATTAATATTATTTTCTTTTATTATGTTGTTATACATTTCCTTCTTCTTTTGATAATTTATGAAGATTCCTGTTAAAATACCCCCATGAAGGGAATAAAAATTATTCCCAGATAACAATCCTCATATTTTTTGCTATGCGAACATTTTCACTAATTACAATGAGCAACCATGTGTTAATAAAATGAACATTTTTATTTCTAAATAAGAAATTTACAATCGTCGATTTTTTAATTAGGCCACATGTGCCTCGCCAAAATCAAATCGAACATATGTGCAAACGTTGCGTTATATCCTGTGCTAACCTTTGTGGATGCATGTATATTAGGTTAGATGTATGCTTAAGATTTTTATTTTCCTTCGGGTATCGCAATTTCAATTATTTTTGGGAAATGTAATTAATAGATTAGGCGGGCAGTTGCATCCCCGAGGTTTTGTAATATTAATCTTTACTTTTCCGCATTTATTTATTGCTTTATGTATGGATTTATTTACTTTCTACATGTTCATTGTCATACGTTATAAACACGAAAATGATAGAAGTACAAATATGCGCACTTAAGAAATACGGTTTTCTGTAGATTTAATTTAATGTGATCCAATTAGAAGTAAGTAACTTATCCCGAACCCGAATCTCTGTGTCTTAGTGGGCCGTTTGATAAGTGTATAATTACACTTATTATCATATTAATATTACACACTAAACACCATAGTTTAAGTCATTTTTATAATTCATATAAAAGATTTCAAGTGGTATGCAGTTGTTTTTGATGCAAATGTAGATACTAGGTAAATCTTGGGAGTAAAATGATCAAAAGTGGAATTCTATGAAAAAAGAGTGAAAAAGGTACGAAAAGATGCATGGAACTTAAAGATTTGGCTTAGGATCGAAGCTTTCAAAGATCAGTGAAGTCAAAAGGAAAATTTTGAAGAAAAATGCAATTCACGATTGCGACAACCATTCGCGGTCGTGACCTATTCTTCTTCAGAATAGAATTCTGCCAATCAAAGATTCACGATCGTGACTTGTATATCGCGGTCATGACTTAGACAGTTTCCTGGTTTTATCTTCTTAACTACCAACCACTAGATAAGCATGGTCAACCACCATCAACTACCAACGAATATACACCTATCTGAAGTTAAGCAATCATGAAAAGGTGCCTATCCATTGTGGGTTAGATTGAAGCTTCTCAACCAATCACAATGAAGTGATGCAATCATTCACCAATGGACACGACTCTTAGTTTGGATAGACGCAACCCTTCGAACTCTATAAATAGGGCTCCAAACCTTACAATTTCGTGGGGCATTCAAGCAGCAAGGGATGCATTAGAGTGCATGAGTGAAATATAGTATGTGTATAGATAGAGAATTTGCTATGTTCATAAATGTTAGCGAGAAAATGTTTAAGTGATTCGAATCCTTGTTTCGATCACTAGATTTCTCTATATTCTTGAGCGATTCTTGTATAAGTGTGCTTGCAAATCACTTATCAATAAAATTTTTCGTTCTTCAATATTCATTCGTTCGATATTCGCAAAGAATAACATCCTAGTGGAGGTTCTGTACGGAGCCGAGACCGAATTCAAAGCAGACGCAGGAATTGCAGGAATTGACGACTCCCATTAAAGAGTGGATACGGTTTGATCAACTTTAGCTTTCACTTGCATACCTTACAACTTTGCTTTGCTTTCTACGTATACTTTCTATTTTGAAGTTTATGATATGTCTATGTGTCATAATGCGTATTTCGTATCAAGTCTTTTATATTAATCAAGTTATATGCATTGGAGTTAATTTTAAGAGTAGTTTCGGGGATAACAATATCGTGTATAATCACTGGATCTGTGATATAAAGCTATTTAGTGAACCAACATTTTTGGAATGGTAACTTGCTAAATATGGCTATGTGAAAGCGTCCCGTACTAAGCATAGTATTGACGTTGTCCAGGTTTATATAATTGTCTTGATTCGTTTGCCCTAGATTTAGAAAAGTTATTTTATGTGTTGCTCTACGATGAATAATTGAACATCTAAGTATTTTGAACCGAGTCTATTAGATTAGTTTAGTGAATCGTAACATCTTTGTTGAACTTGCATGTTTTCTCTGCTATCCTCATTTTGTAGGGAAAATCTATATATTTAGATTCTCTAATCTTTCATATCTATACTTACTCATTCTTCATTCTTACCCTCCTATCCAAAACCTTATATTATTTTATTTTCTTTATTTTGTCTTCCTTATTGATCTTTAGACTTGGTTCCTTCCCTGTGGGTTCGATATCTTTTAAAACTACATCGCAACTGTATACTTGCAGTTATCATCATTTTTCTATTTGATAAGAGGTACT
>CATIWQ010005461.1:0-11741 GCA_949673415.1 Euphorbia schlechtendalii
ATAAGTTGCTTATTTCTTAAGTGATCACAATATATTACATCTACAGAAAACCGTTTTCTTTTAATTGTGCATATTCGCACTTAGGTCGTTTTTGAAGTTAAAATGCATGATTCACATATTACAAAATATAAACCATCCACAAAATGGTAAGTAAAGGCGGAAAGTAAATGCGGAAAATAAAAATTACAAGGCTTTCAAAAGTCGGGGGATGCAACCGCCCGCTACCCTATTAATTACATTTCCCATAAAAATATGTGCAATACCCGAAGGAAAAATAAAAGCATAAACATACATCTAACCTGCGTCCACAAAGGTTAACACAAGGGATATATCACGTATGCTCGATTTGATTTTAGCGAGGCCCGCGTGGCCTAATTAAAAACATCAGCGATTTTAAAGTTGTTGATTTAAATAAAAACAGTTCATTTTTATTTACACGTATGTTGGTCAATTTAATTAGTGAAAATGACCACATGGCAAAAGGTGAGGTCTGTTATCCGGGAATAATTTTAATTCCTTTCGTTGGGGTATTCTAATACAAAAAAAATTAAAAAGAAATAAAAGAAGAAGAGAATTACAATATTTACAATAAAATAAAATAATTCCTAGGTTCACATGTAGAAAGAAATCAAAAAGAAAAAGAGGAGCACGAAATAAGCAGCTCTAGGAACTCAAAGGCTTTACCCTTTTGGCGTGAATCCACTTCGACGTGTCCGTTCAATCCCCGGGAGCATTCCTCTTTCTTTTTGGTTTAATTGAAAAGGTTGATATAAAAGTCCAAAAATCTTCGTTTAATTCTTGGGATTTTAGTGTAATTTAATTGGAAAAAAGAATTCGTTGGTTGGAAAATAAAGTGTTTATTTATCCAAAAGATAATCAGACTCGGGTTCTAAATTGGTTTTAGACCCGAGAATATCTGAGGATTTAAAAAGAAATGATGAAGAAATTTTATAAAAAGATGAAGAAATTTGAGTAAAAGATGAAGAAATTTGGGATCCAAAAGTGTTTTGGATCTAAGAAAAAAATAAGTTAGAATAAAAGAATATTTTTTGTATTTTTTTATCTGAAGAGAACAATTTTTTTCTCTGAATTTTCCGACCCTGTGTACTAAAAAAGTCTCGACTATTTATAGATAAAAAGTCTCGAAAATATCCAAAATAGGAAAAAGTCCGGCGAGCTCGTCAGCCATTTTTGGCGAGGCTGGCCAGCCTCGCCAAAGAGTCTGGTTAGCCTTGCCAGAACTGGCTAGCCTTGCCTGAACTGGCGAGGCTTGCCTCGCTAGCGGACCTGGCAAAGCTCGTCAGGTCGCTGGCGAGCTCGCCAGATAACCTGGCGAGCGTCGCCAAGTTCTGGTGAGGTCCGCCGGAGCCCTGGCGAGGTTCGCCAGGTTTCTGGCAAGCCTCGCCAGGGTCTGGCGAGGTTCGCCAAACAGCTGGCGAGCCTCTCCATGGCCTGGCGAGGTTCGCTAGGCCCCTGGCGTGGTTCGCCATGCCCCTGGCGTGGTTCGCCAGGTCTCTGGTGAGCCATGCCTAGCCAGATATCGACGAGGTAGGCTCCGGATCCGATTTTCGGCGGTTTTCAAATTTTTTATGTATTTTTATATTTTTTAGTTAATTTTCTGAATTAACATCCTTTTAAATTCAGATATGAGGAAGACTCCCAAATGATGACCATCGGACGGTCAAAAATCGTGTGATTCAAGAATAAATTTCTCGAAAAGCCGTCATCATTGAACGCGTGAGCTGGTACAAAATCCCGTGCTCACAAGAGGGTAAGGTCTAATAATAATATAATGGACTGAGTCTCACATTAGAGAAGTTGAGATCCTTGTACATCGTACAAACTTTTCATCTCATGGTAGCTAAGCACACATTATTTCGAGAACTTATTTCTCTCCCACTTTCATAATGTGCCATGGTGTCCTTTCCTTTTCTATCCTTATAAAGGAGAGCATGTCTTAGCATATCAACCAACACCATATAAAGGTTTTGGTTACAATGCAACCTAGCATTTAACCTTGTTCAACTAAATGAACCACCTTTAGCTCTTCAGACTAAACATGACCAATTATCATGTGAACTACACAGTTCTTACCTGATTCCCTTTTGGATTCGACATGCAATATTCTAAACAATGCGATTTTCTTGTTACTCAACAAGTCGATTCACGATTTTGAACCGGTTCCCGTATTACACATAGTTGTTCAAAATCAATCTCATCCTAGTTTTTACCCTCGTGATAACAATAGGCTAAACACCCATGTGAGTGGGTTATTTCTTTGTCCGACATGCTATGAACAAAAAATAATATGTATATAACATACACATACATTGCTCATTAAATAAAACTCATTTATATTAACACAATATCGTTCACGGTTTGAAGGTTATAATAAATGAAGTAATCAAATAAATATAATCTACGCATATTTAACTCTTTGATATATTTCACATATACATCTTTCAGAGACATACTTCGTAAACAAATCTAAAAGCACGCAATGAGTAAATAAATACCTCATATTGACCTCTCCTCGTGTTACTTAGTCTGCAACTACACATATACTTGATATCAATATACTTATTGCTACTACGATATTTCGGGTCTATCACATAAGATATCGATGTTTGACTATCTCTATAAATAGTCAACATTTTGTTTGGAGCACTCAGCATAAGATGACTCAATAGTCTCTTTTGTCAAACAAAATCTTTTATTATAACTGGAAAAACACAATTTCACCCTTAGCCTTAACCTTAGCTAACATGCTCCTATGTATTATTCTATAAGGTCTATTTCCTTGGTTCAATACATTATAGCATAACCAATGGTCATACACAAGTATCTTAAAATTTTCTTAAAGGCCTTAAAGTGCTCTATTACTATAATGAACTAATATATCACTTCAATGCACAAAACATGAGTTATATTAGGTCTGGAGTAACATAGCATATGTAATGCCAATATATGGAACATTTTTCATATCCTCCCACTTGATAGGAGTTTCAGGATAAATACTTAAAATAAGAATCATATTCTTAATCATCGGAATACTTATGAGTTCATTAATTCTGCATTTAGAATCTTTCTCAAACTCTTTTTGTATAAGATTCCAGAGACAAAGATACTTATTATCTTATCCATCCATATAGATATTGATCCTAGGACCTGTGCAGACTTTCCCATTACTTACATCATGAAGTTACTCGATACCCAATCTTTCACTAGTATGGTATATACACAATGGCTCTCATTTGCCATTTTAAATACCATATCCTTAAAACCTCATGAGATTATAATTGACTTGTCAATTCAAGAAACCTCTTGTTTACAATCTTTAGGACAAATCCTTTTGATTTTTCCATATAGATCTATCATGACAATTCCCCCTTGAGAATAGAGGTCCATACACCTACTTGATGTAATTTTAAGGAAGATAATACTACTAAAGTTGAAATTATTCATATAGATGTAATAATTGTATACCTGGAAAGAATATATTCTTATAACATATTCTTATTGGTTTTAATATATGTATTCCTTAACTATAAGCCTAATGCTTTTACTTTACATTGGGAATCCACTTGTTCTCAATATTTTTATGTCCTTCAGGTAAGTTAACTTAATTCTTCTTCCCTCACACCTTACTATTCATCTCCCTTAAAACACTTAATTTTCAGGGTTGGAACAATTTTCCATTTATTATTTAGGCTCCAAGTCTCCATAAGTATGTCTCATATATTTATCACACCTCAAAATTCTTCCTATTAAGCTCATTTATATGCTCCCACTCGAGTCAGAAATATAATAATGATCTAATGTCACACTTGAGTTAAAAATATTGACTCCCACCTGGACTAATAACAATTTGGATTCTCAGCTCCCCCATGGAACAAGATCCCTTATTAATGTAATCATTATGAACTAATACATTTGAATTACTCCCACTTGAAGATATATCCAAAATATTAAGTTCAAGAGTCTTAATAAAAAGAACATGTTTTTCCTAATACACCTAATATATAGAACTCATTTATAAGAAATTGATATTTCATGATTCGAAATTTTACAAATACAAATCTATCTGCTTTCTCCGCCATAAAAACATATCCTTTTGATATGTTGAGTATCTTAAAAGACAATCCATCTACCTCTTGGACCCAATTTTCCAAATTTCTTTAAGGTAGTGTGGGAGTTAGTGATACAATCCTAATGTCATAACCAGGATAAATTTGGTACACTTCCAGTCCATATCAGATATGGATTAGAAAAGACATACTATTTGGGTACTTGGTTCAGTACATATACTTAACGATTAGACGAAGAATCTACTTTCTTCTTTCATGAATTCTATACTTATATAGAGTTTAGGGATGACCAACGGATGTTTAATCCCTTCATCACATAAAACTATAAGCCTAACTGAAAATTACTTTTTACCATTTCAGTTCTAATGCTTTATAGTTAAATCCAATTGATTTATTACTAGATTCATAAATATTTTGATAGCTTGAAGCTTCAGATTTATGGGTAATCAAGTAGATGATGTCATAACAAGTATGGACATCATTTAATTTGATGAACAATTAGGCTTATGCCTTACCTTCATGTCTATTTAATCACATTTATCAGAATGAATAAGTTGTAAATGATTTTAGTTCTATTTCATTTTGAAATGGATTATAAGTTTGATTTCCTTTAAATTGAACTCATTAAATGGTAATAATTTAATCTTTATAAATTGTCAATCACATTAAGCCTAGATGACATATTCTTCATAGCTTATGTGACACAATCATCTATTCAATATACTAACATTTTCTTCTAAAAGAAAAGTTAATCTGTGGAAAAAAAACATTATCCACTTGATAAATTGTAATGCACAATCATTACAATAAAACCATTTATTTAAGAACTAGACTTATACATCTACAATTTAGGAATGAAGAAACTTAATCGTCGAAAAAATTCAAAGATGAACCTTTTGTTCACTAAATCACAAATTTAAATTTTGACAAATAATATGAGAATACAACACATTAAGTAGCTATTGGATTTGCGCTAATTGCAAATATAGTCTATAGGTGTCAATCTATGGAACTTCAACTCATTTTGAAGTCGAAATTTCATTATTTTTCACATATAGGTTGTCGAAAGTACACAAAGTTACCGTGGTCATGCTCATGTCACATGTTGCACTTGAATCAATAAACCACAAAGGAAAAATTCCATCAGCAACATTGAGCATTGTACAATATAATTCACTTTAGAATATATTACATGTACTAGGTTGGGCTTAGTGCTCTATAGCAGAATGCCTCTATCATGGCAATTTAGCTTGTCACCTTTGTGATTTTACTATTTACTGCCTTTAGACATTTTGAATTTATGTTCGCATGGTTCAAACCCATTTCCATTGTTCTCCTTCCCTTTTAGATATTCTAATGTAAGTTAATATTTGTTGTCTTAAGAACTTTCTCCTTAAGACTTTCCTTATGCCAAATGCATTTAGGAAGAACCTTGGATATTAGAAGAATAGTTTCTACCATTTCCAAGAAATTTGTAATTACATTAAACGAACTAATTCTATAAGAATGAGTTAAGTGCATCACATATGCTCCCACTCAAAGCAAAGAACCGATCACTAGTTAGAACTTCTTTCAATTTTGTGATCAAATTTGGCATGTCTCTCTTACATGAATTGCAGCAATTATATCACTTAAAGCACTAAGCAAAATGACACAGGTCATTGAATTCTCCTCCCCCATGAAAGAAACAGATTATTGTCATGCCTAAGTTGGTTTGTACCACTCTTTTTGAACTCATACACAACATTGTTCAAAGTATAAGAGAACTCTTTATTACTTCATCAGAAACTCAAACTTCAACCTCCAAATAACCCAATAACTACCGTTAAGAATCTTAGTCTGTTACAAATAATTTCATAACAGAAACCATTACTGATAATCTTTAATCGGTAACAGTGAGACTAAACACGTATACAAGGATTTAAGTCAATCATTATGAGTAATTGTGTGTCATTTACTATTGACTTGAATACAAACTTTCCAAGAAAATGTAAGCATCAACCCTAGTATCGAAAAAGATATAAATACCCCATCATTTACCAGGTGAAAATACTTGCATTTAATTCAGTTCGATTCATCGTACAATAATAATTATATGTGCTTTTATTGTTTGTTATAGTTCCTGTAACTATAAGGAATGTCATTAAATGCACTATGAACCTGTTGTCTTTAATTATTAGTTCACTTAACTAATGGCATTTAACGATATGTATTGGATAACTTTATTATACATAGCTATTGAAACTAATTTGGGATTGAATAGAGCATATTAGTCCTAAAAGTTTTATTAAAGATTTAAATACATTATGTATTTTATATGTCTTTAAACAAGTATAAAGTATAAAACAATTAACAATATATAAATTAAATAAATCACTTAGATTAAAGCATAATAAAACACAATCCCAAAATTATTCAATAACAAAACATGCATAAAACTTGTTATTATAAAATATAAACAAACACATATTAATGATGTTAAACAAATGACAATGATTTATATTGTCAACCGCCACATAATATATTTAACGTGTGTAACTATTTTACATTTTATTGGAATTAAATGATACACTAAGTATTACAATTCAAAAATTACAACATCTACTATGATGTTCATAATGATCACCCTATGTCAACTCACCGAATGTCCAATTATTACATAATTTGATCATTCAAACAAATTGAAAATTAGATTTGTAAAACCATGTTTTACAAAGTAATCAAAATCAATATACACAAAAAATTGCATTTCTTTATGCAATAATAAAGAAATTACATTTCTTTATGCAATAATAAAAAAATATTACATTATGTATTATATATAAATTTAATAAGTATACTTTTGAGGATCGATTTCCTCAAGTTCGTCTTGGCTCTTTTCCATTGAATAAATGCTCGGGATTATGTGGGGTTTGCATCGTTATTGATCATCTACAACATATGTCAAAATATCAGTGTTAATTACTACATAAATAATTAACTTAAATATATTACCAAAGTATATTTATATAATTTATATCACACATAAATTAATGTTAAATTATTACATAAATAATTGACAAAAACATATTTTTATCATATTTTATATTATTCACAAATATAAAATAATTTAATCATCATATAAATGATTGATTATTTAAACATATTACTAAAAATACTTAATTAAACTTATATAATATATATATCATTCAAATAATTATCACACAAATAATTAAAAGACATAAATATATTACTAAAATATATTCAATCACATTATACATCACATGTATAATTAAATACAACCATTATATAATAATTATTTTTTTTTTGAAAACCTCTGAACGAACATTGTGTTCCTTCATCGGAAAAAGGTTGAAGTGGGGAAAAATTTTGGGGTGATCATAGGTTGATGCGATCGCTTGCCTACAAAACACATACTCCTCTTTTTATTAAAATGAAAAGAAAAATACAAACAAGTATCTTGCGAGGAAAGGAAGGAAAAACTAGCTACTATCTAAAACGATAATTAACAAAACCATTAGAATCATAAAATAAAAATCCTCGGCAAAAAAGAGGTGTTTGATGCTGTGAGCACGGGATTTTGTACCAGCTCGCGCGTTCAATGATGATGGCTTTTCGATATTTTATCCTTGAATCACATAATTTTCAAGTATCCATCTTCAAATGGGAGTCTTCCTCGTTTCTGAATTTAAAATGACCTTTTTTTATTATAATTATTTAATTTTTAAGTTTAAAAATTAATTAAAAATATGGAAACACATAAAAATATGTAAAAAACACGAAAAAAACACAATGAACCGGAATCAGGGCCAACCTCGCCAGAAATTGGCGAGGCTAGAAATCTGGAGAGGACCGTCAAAATTTCTGGCGAGCCTCGCCAGAATTTACTGCCTTTTTTGGATTTTCGGGATTTTTCATATAAATAGTCGGAGAATTTTCGATATTCTGGGCCGAAAATTTTGAGATGAAAATATAGCTTTTAGAATTGCTTCGGATTTCTAGAATTAAACAACTATTTTTCCGGATTTCACTAAATTTTTCACAACCTAAACAAAAAGATGACGAGGACTACTTCCTGGAATCGAGCTGATATTTTCAAAGTGGATTCGCTCTGTAAGGGTAAACCTCTGAGTTCCTAGAACTGCAAATTACGTGTTCATTGTCTGTTACTTCTTCTTTCTCTAATTTAATTCGTGGACCTAGGACTTTTATTCTTATATTTTATTCTCAATGTTGTAATTTTCTCTCTTCATCTAAAATTTCTTTATTAACGGAGATACATGCTAGAATACCTCCATGAAGGGAATAAAAATATATTTCCGGATAACAGACCCCACTATTTTACCATGCGAGCAATTTAATTAATAAAAATGAGCAACCAAAGTGTTAATAAAATGAATCATTTTATTTTCAATAACAAATCCATTATTTTTCAATGTGCCACACGGGTCTCGCCTAAACCGAAATCGAGCATATGTGCAATATTGTAATATACCCTGTGCTAACCTTTTGTGGATGCAGGTAGATTAGGATTAGATGTATGCCTAGGATTTTATTTTCCTTCGGATATCACATTTTAATTATTTTTGGAAATGTAATTAATAGATTAGGTGGGTGGTTGCATCCCCCGAGGTTTTGTAATTTTTAATCTTTATTTTTCCGCATTTACTTTCTGCATTTATTTACTATTTTATGGATGGATTTACCGCTTTCAAATATACGTGAATCATGCATAATAACTCGAAAATGACCTAAGTACGAATATGAACAATTAAGAAATACGATAATCTATAGATGTAATATAATGTGATCAAATAAGAAATAAGCAACTTATTCCGAACCCGAATCTCTTTTGTCTTAGTGGGCCGTCCCCCAAGCGCTAAGCCTCACAGGATTCCTAGAAAGAGCTAATCCAGGTGGCGACTCTACACTAAGAGACAGCGGATTCGGGTTTGACCGACTAAAAAAATGTTTTCTCTTTCTCGACTAAACTTTTCCGGGTCCACGACCCGGTACTTTTTAAACACCCCGGTGGACTGTGCCTCTCATTTCCGCGCTCTCTCGGCCCATCGCTCCGTGTCGTCCGCTCATAGATGCCATGCCGTGGAAGTTGTTGAAATTCATCTATGGTTAACAAGTGCGTCCGTGACAATGTTGCCCTCTCTAAAAACATGGGAAACCATGATATGCATGGATTGCATAAGATGAAGGCATTCAATCCAAGCGGACATAAGGAACCAGGGAACCCGTTTGCTCCTAGTACGAAACATGTGAACCACATATGCCGAATCACTCTCTAACCAAAGCTGTGACCATCCCATTGCTGATGCCGTCTTTAAAGCATGAATACTCACCTCCATCTCAGCCCTAAAAGTAAACGCATTGTCCCTATAAAAAGAAAAACCCAATAAAAAATTAGCGTTAGATTCCCTGAACACCCCATCGTATCTTGATGGTCCAAGTGCTCCCTTCGAAGATACGTCTGTATTATCTTTTATCCCATCGTGGGATGGCCGCAACCACTTAACCAGGATTATCCTGGGAACTCGAGGCATCCGAGGAGAAAGGTGTAAGATCTGAAGGGTCCTTAGCTCAACCGATGAGTTCCAAATGTTACCAAATCCCAATTTGTCCATCCATCGCAAAAGCTCCCAAAGATGTTGAAGCGTGGTGTGAATGTTTGGCCGTTTATCCTAAAAAATGCATCTATTTCTTATCCACTAAATCAACCAAATGATGTTGACAATAGATGAGTATTTCAATTTGAGGGCTGAAGTGTGATTTTATCCCGTCGCCAACCAACTCAGCCACCGTAGTCGCACTTGATAAGTGTCTGCAGAATAAGGATTGCATAGCTATCTATAATTCCTTTGTGAAGTTGTAGCCAACAAAAAGGTGGTTCACGTCCTCGTTGTCTTCCAACAAATCAACAAGTGAGAAGGTGAGATCGTTTTATGTCATATCTTCCTGGAAACTTACCATGGTTGATGTTGCGATTGCAACCATTGATAGAACAACTTGATGGTGAAAATGCCATCACTTGCTGGTCTCCAAAAACACAAATCATTAGGCTCACCACTGAGAACAACGCCACGAATCTCCTCACTTATAGCAGTCGAGAGGGGGCTGGAAACCCTGCTTCCCACTCGCCATTAGTAATGAAATCCGACACCAAATTAGCTCATCTTGCAGATCAGCCTTTTTGATAGGTTGAGTCTCTCACCCACCATAGGGAAGAGCCATTTCGATTTCTAAAAATTCAGCTTGGAGTCCACACTGGGGAACCATGATATTTTCCCGAAGTTGGTTGTAAACTTCCATTATTATATTCCAAATACTAGAATTAACCAACCAATTACACGGTACATCATTCTTGAGAAACCTTGTGGATAAGATTTTAAAGAAACCCCTTCGGCATGTTATTAGTTCCCATTAAAATTTTTCCAACATGGATTTGTTAACATCCACGAGCTTCTTAATACCGATGCCCCCCATTGTGAAAGGTTTGTTGCAAGTTAACCACTTGACCATTACCAATTTCCTTTTACAATGCTCCCAATCCAAATGAAGTTGCGCATAGCTCATTCAAGATTCATAATGAGGGCACCCGGCCATTTATAAACCATAAATGAATGGAGAAGCTAGCTGCCAATGACTGACTTTACTAGAATCAAACTGAAAGCTATCGAAAGTGAATTTCCAATCCAACCCACAAATCGTTGAATGATTTTGTGATAGATTGGTTGCAAATACATCGCTTTAGGACTCCCTTGAAAAAGTGGTACACCAAGGTAATTGAAAGGGAATTTGCCTCATTTGATCCTCGTAATATCCGTCAGATTTCTACCACGCTGCTAAGTAATGGAAGAACCGAAGTAAATAAAAGATTGGGACCAATTTACCTGCTGCCTCGAATTTCTTCCATACAACTCAAATGCGTCTTTGATAACCTATATGTTTGGAATTGATGCCTTGTAAAATACCAAGATATTGTCTGTATATAGCATCACTAGTACAAAAATGGTCAATAGGGTCGCACTATTAAGGTCATTTATGACCAGAACCGTTTGTAAAAACGTTTGAAAAACGTGGAGCAACATAATAACATGAGTAATGCGGACGGTTGTTAATTTAAACCCTCTGTAAAAGTCATTTTGATCAATACGGACGGTTATAATAAAATAACCGTCCGTATTACTTTAGTTATGCGGACTGTTATTAGATTATAACCCTCCCTATTGCTTGTGAAGTAATACGGACGGTTAGTTAATTATACCCGTCCATATTGCTTCTTAATCAACCTAATACAGAGGCTAGTTCTTCTTTCAATGCCCTCTATCATCTTTTCAACCCCACCTCTCTCGCCGCTGCTCTCAAAGCCTCCTTCGTTCTACCTTCTCGCTGCCCACTCAACTTCTCTGCCGTTCTTCTTTCTCACCATCACTCTCAATGCCTCCTCCATTCTTTCCTTCGTAACTCCGACACTTGACCTGCTGTTCTTGTTCTTGTTCATCGCCAACTGAGGGATTCAATATTACAGTATAAAAGCACAGCAGCCAGCCATTAATGCAATTTTCCTTGCTTCTTCTCGCTCTGTCCCATTGCTTTCAATTTGGTCAACTCTTCTCTTCTTCTTCTTCTCTTATTGTAATC
>CATIWQ010005462.1:0-20312 GCA_949673415.1 Euphorbia schlechtendalii
TTGAAACTCATATATTACATAATAAATTGTTACGAATTTGGTCACACTATGGCACCTATCAAGATATGTATCTTCTCATGAAAGTATATGAATATTTATGTTACCTTGAAAACACATGCTAACCCACTAACTGTGATGTAATACAAATATAATACGCAATTATTTTTATACTTTATATTAATTGAAGAGAGAATCGTACACTAAACCGTGTCAAAATGCCTTGAGATGATATTGATATATATGCGTGTGTATTAGGTGCCACACCACTTATATATTCAAAAGAAAGCACACGTATTTGGACTAAATAATGAACAACTATATTAATGTTAGTGGAGATTCAAATCGATTCTCTTTACAAGGCCTATTCCATTTGTTAATGTTGTTTGTCCTTTACACGAAACCCCTTTTTCTCAACGTATGTGACTTTTTACAGGCGTCAAACTACGTAATTTGGTAATTCTATTTTCATATGCAATTTGAAGTATTTAAAAGTTGACTTCTCGTCTGGGTTTATTATTTATATTGCCTTTTTGGGCATGGGTGTTGACGATCGAATATTAATTAAGGAAGTAAACCTATGATATGGTAATTAATAATCATGAGTTAATGATATGTAATAGTAGTATTATTCATGTACTAAATTGGTCATGCATTCAAACCAAAGTCATGGGCAAATAATCCTTCATTAGGGTTTTTTAATGTATTTATAGAGCATTTTCAGTCGTCAATATAATTTTAACCGTCGCGATGTGTTTCCGAGAATTAAGGCGGGGATCACAATATAAATTCAATCGTTTCATAAGCTTCTATAATCCTTCAAATAGGTTTTGTGGTATTGATTCCCTTAATCTCAACACAAACCTTCTATTATTAAAACACTATATGCACATGTTATCATTTAAAAAAGACTGGGGATCTCAACATTTTTTATGGAGAGATTGTTTCCAGAATTTGAACCTATTACCCCAGGTTCACAAAAGAACAACCTTACCAGTATTTTTTGATAAAAAATTGTATAATAAAAAGATTTGAACTTTGGTAGTGACTCCAGTCTATTCCCAATATGCCTAAGAAAAACTATTAAAAACCAAACTTATTTAAATTATCCCTCTTGGAAGCAAATTCTCTGCATTTTGTACAAGTTGCCCAAGTTTGGCAAAAGCCCATTTACGTGTATATACTTTGCAGCTTTATTCATCAACGTATCAAGTCAACTTTCCATTTTGTACTCAATTTGACTTGCCTAATCAATTTTTAAAATGCCTATCGTACATGTTTATTTATTTATATACTACTCTGTTTTTTTTTCATTTGCAACTCTCTGAAAATGTGGTCTTTTTTACAATTAAATGATAGTTTTGGTGTGAAATTGAGGTGTTTTTTTGCACCATTTGCTCAATAAGCAAAGTATTTCTTCTCTTTAATTACTTCAATTCTTTTTTTCATCAAGGTACACGTTTTTCTTCTCTTTAATTTTCTAGCTTAATTACAATGCAAGAAAATACTGTTGACATTCTATATGATTCCATAACGTAAAATTCAATAAAACATATTGATGAGTTGTCCAATGATAAATCACTTCTGTTGCATATAAAAGTAAATATTTTGAGTTCTAAATATATGAGAACTGACATTTAGCGTGTACACAAATTTAAGTTGATTGATTATGCTACTAATAGCTATGCAATCTCTCGAGTTAAGTAGCATGTCAATAAACTGTGATTTCTTGAGTTAAATTTTTTTTAAAAAGGAATAGTTTATAAATATTTAACATATTCAAGATTTCTGTAGTTTGTGCTGGTAAATAAATAATTAAGAGGCATAGTGCCAAAAGCGCAGGCTTAGCCCTTTTCTTTGCCATCTATACCGGCTTTAATTTGGTTTCTTTAAGGCCACATTTGTACTCCAAATAACTCATTAAATCAACAATGCAAAAATAAAGTATAAAAATTCCCCACTTTACATGTAAGAATACTTTATAAATACAAGAGCGTTTAACCCATGTGAGCTTTAAGTGCAAAATTCATGATACGTGCTTAATTTACACTTCTACTATCTCTTTATGTTTCATATATAAACCCTTCGCCACAACTTCCATTAATCCTCAAACAACTCCATTTTCATCTCCAAATTCTTTCTATCTTCCCATTGGTGACATTAAATCAAGCTAAATATCATTGTCAGTCGGTCAGTGTCAAACTTCAGTTTCTTGATTTTTTTATGTAACTAGTAGAATAATTTTTGTTTTCTTTCAATTAATGCAGGTTTAATAACATTGAATGTAAAATTATATAATGGGGTTGACAAGGAATTCATCGTCAGCCAAAAGCGGGGATTCCTTAGAAGGAATGCTGCTGAATGATTATGTAGGAGGAAGAACAAAATCGAAAGCCAATAAAGGTCAAACTCCATCAAAGCTTGTTGCTGCTTTGACTTGCCTCCAATTTGCATTTGCTGTTTACGCAACTTTCCTGCTCTATTACATGAGTCCAGCTGTCGACTTAAGGACGAAACCCGACTTTTCTTGGGCCACTCGAGTCGCTCAGCAATGGAGACAAATCATCGTTCCGAATCACGTTCTTGGCAGATACCAACAATCGGCTAACTCTGTACTGAGTTCCGAAATCCAACCCGTAATCCTGTCCCAAGTTTGCGAGCAAGAAAAGATCGATTTCGAGCAAAAGAAGTCAACCGATAGTCAAATGATCAAACTCAAAAGAGAGCTATACGATGAAGTACTAAATTTCCAAAGCAAGTCTTTCGGCTCGGAAACGCTCTCCGAGCTATTGTCAATGAAATCCACGTGGGATTTACGGGGCCCGGTAAAGCCGAAAATAACGGTAATCTTAAACCATTTCAAGAGGAAAACATTATGTGCACAAATTGGGTCATTGCTTCATCAGACTCTTCCTTTCCACCATGTTTGGGTGCTGGCATTCGGTAGCCCGAACGAGGTTTCCCTCAAACGGATCGTGGATAGCTATAATGATTCGAGGATAAGCTTCGTTGGGTCTAGCTATGATTTCAAGTACTACGGAAGGTTCCAGCTGGCTTTACAAACGGAAGCCGATCTCGTGTACATCGTGGACGATGATATGATTCCCGGGACGAAAATGCTACAGATTTTGTCACACGTGGCAGGAACTGACAAGTATCGGAATTCCGTATTGGGGAGCATTGGGAGAATTTTGCCGTTCAGGCAAAAAGATTTTACGTTTCCGAGTTACAGGAAATTCCGGTCGAAAGAGGCTGGTTTGTACCTGCCTGATCCTGCTTATGATATTTTAGTTGATAAAATTGTGCAGGTTGATTTCTTGTCTAGCTCTTGGTTTTTATCGGCCGAACTCGTTAAGGCGCTTTTTATCGAGGCCCCGATGACTTTCATGACGGGTGAAGATCTGCATCTTAGGTATTTACATATCATTTCCACTTTCGTAAATCCCTTTTTTTTTCCGTCTAGACGATATTATTAAATTAATAAATTGTATTTTTAGGCACTTTCTATTCTTTAATATTTGGCTTCAGCATTTGACAGCATAATTTGAGTTCGGTTGTGACACTAATAGAATATCATAGTGGGTTGGTAACCTGTCCTTTAAAATATAAACGACTTAATCTCACAGTAGTAGCAAAGTAGGATTTTTGTTAGCCAAAAAATTACATTCATAAATTATTCAGCAAATGATAGGAAATGGACTTGATTTGATTCTAGATTAAGTTGAAGTTGAACTGTTAAACAAAAAGACCTTTTTTTAAAAAAATAATTTCTTGATACAGGAGGAATCCTTTACCTTTTGGTTAAATTTTTTTGTTAAATATTTTAACAGAAGTACTTTTCCTTGATCCGAGTTTGTTCTGAGTTTTTTTGTAGCCTAAATTAATCTCAGTCGCTTATTTCTTAAGCACCCTTCTGGGATTTGAGACTTTTTGGAGTATTAGTATTATACATAGTGTAATATAATACATCCCTTTTGAACTGGGTACTCTGCGTCCTGTTTCCACTACAGAGATTTTTGTATCCATTCATTTGTCTGTTCTATATAATTTACAATTGCATAATATACAATAATTAATACAATCCATCAAAAAGCTGAAATAAAACTTAATTGCTTGGAAATAACATTTGCATATTCAGATTCCTTGTAGCACTAAACTCCCATAATTGAGCATTAGTTTGTTAGTGGACAGTTAATAATACAATTAGCCTTCATAGAATATAAACACCACCAACAGCAACAACCATCACATAGATGCGATTTTTTTTATAAAATGGTCAATAATTTTACAAAAAAAAAATTGCATAGCTAAATAAAATTAAAGAAAGCAAAGCATAAGTTTACCAATATTTATGTCACATATCATAAATTCCTTTAATTTGCCTAAATTTACCATAATAATATCTTACACATATTAAAACAATGCAGCTATCAGCTTCAGAAGTACCGAAACGCGGGATCCTTCGTGCTTCCAGTCGACCCGAAAGACAAGGAAACATGGGGAGACAGTGAGCATAGACTTGCATATGTTTCCGAAACAACCGTCATATTCAAAGACATTGTCCAAGTCCGCGACGACCAATGGTGGAGGGCACTTTCAACGGGTTACGTGACCCAATGGGCCGCAATGTACCCACAAAAAGTCGACGCCCTTTTTTACGCTCATTCGGTCGACGAAGTGCGGGCACTCGCCCCGCTTCTCGACAAGTTCAGGAAAACAGTAGGCAAAAAGGCCTACATCGCCGTTTCGGGCGGCAACTTCTGCCCGTGTGAGGATGCCGCCGCTGCCCTAAACTGGCCTAAGTCGGTCTGCAAGGAGAGAAGGTTTAAGATATTCGACTTGGCGATCGGGGCTTTATCGGGAATTTCGACCTCTGAAGTTCCTGTTGTACAAGCGGTTTACTCTAGCGTCAAAGGACTCTTTAAGATTCATAATCCTAGCGTGGTGATAACGGTTTCTGATATCGACGCGAATGTGAAAAAGGCGTTGAAAATGGCGACCGAAACGGGTACTAACGCTACGACGATGGTCCTCCTACCTAGACCTTCTATAACCAAAGTTCTCTGGATGGCTGATCTAAGATCAACTGCTTTGCCAAGTAAGTATTATCATACTGATGAATTGAATTTACTTATGATTACAAGGTCAAAAGGGGCTAAAATTTTTTTTATTATGTATATACATGTATAAGGTTTAAGAAATTTTTTTAATTTATCAAAGGTGAATGTGTAAACTTCAAAATGCCATACTTTTCATTTAATATTTATTACAATAAATTTGATCTTTAGTACTTTTTTCTAATAAAAAAGTCCTACCCTCAAAATGTCAAGATCAGATTTACTTTAAAAAAAAATGCTAACGTGCGATTAAATCATGTGTGCAGATTGGAATAAAATGCGGATTTCGGTGAACATAATCACACAAAACCGCGCGCAATCACTGTCAAGGCTATTGAATTCGCTCACGAACGCGTACTATCTAGGCGACGAAGTACCGATCAGCTTTAACATGGACTCCAAGGTGGACGGGGACACTATCCGGCTAGTGAACTCGTTGAACTGGACACACGGTCCGAAGACGCTCAGAAGAAGAATCATTCAAGGCGGCCTAATTCGCGCGGTCAGCGAAAGTTGGTACCCCGCAAACGACGACGATTTCGGCCTTCTATTAGAGGACGACATAGAAGTGTCCCCATATTACTATCTATGGATCAAATACGCGCTCCTAGCATACCATTACGATCCCCAAATCTCGTTCCCCGAACTCTCTTCGATCTCCCTTTACACGCCGCGAATAGTCGAGGTGGTAAAAGAAAGGCCGAAATGGAAACCGACGGAGTTCTTTAGCAAAATACATCCGCACACGCCTTATCTACACCAACTCCCTTGTAGCTGGGGTGCGGTTTTTTTCCCGAAACTATGGAGAGAATTCTACGTTTACATGAACATGAGATTCACCGAAGACGCGAAAGCAAACCCGGTTCAGATTCCGAAGTCTAGGACCAATGGATGGCAAGCATCATGGAAAAAGTTTTTAATAGACATGATGTATCTTAGAGGGTACGTGAGTTTATACCCGAATTTCCCGAACCAGGCGAGCTTTTCTACGAACCATATGGAACCGGGGGCCCACATTAGTGCAAAGGACAATGTTGTGAAGCATGACAAGAGTGATTTTGAGGTTCCGTTGTTGAAGGAGGATTTTCGGAATTTCTTGCCCAATGGGAAGCTGCCACCTGCTTCGAAGTTGCCATCGGTTAACTTGTTTAATCAAGCGGTTTCATTGAAAGGTCTTAAGGCCGCTGGTGCTAAGTTAGGACAAGATGTTCTTAGATGCGACAATGTAACAAAAATTGTTGTCGTTGATCATGAAACTGGTCTGCCAGACCGCTGTGCTAAATTCTGATTTATAATTTTAATTGTAATTGATGATTAATTTTGTTTTTGTTCATAATTTGTCATTTGTATCAAAGGAAAGTACAAAATGGCTTTTCAATCAATTGTCTTTAGGAATAAACCAAACAACTTTGGTTTCTCTTTACTTGTTCTAGATTTCTAATTCTTATTATTGTAATATCTCAACTTGCTTAGATGGTAATATCATGACAAAATCTTTCACATGTGGCCCAAAATACAACACTAAAAGATAAAAAAAATTCCCTAAGAGTATTCAAAATTCAAAGATAAACCCACAAAATAGTGCAAATAGGTAGCACATGGGCTTCCATTGAATATAGGAACACCAAAGAATGGGAAATTTAAAAACCTATCCTATTCCTATAGGTTAAGTGTACACGCTCTCTTTACTTTAAACGTCAAACAACTTAACATGGATCACAACTTTATTATTTTTAAAGAGAATATATTTGCAAATTTATATTTTAATATATTAATCACATGGACAGATCAGGCTACAAGTTATCTTGCTGTTAAACAAAAGAAATTTACATATATGCTAGTAACAATATACAATGACATTACATATATAATTGACCATTAGTTATTACATGAACATGCTAGAAACACCAATTTCCCATTCAAGAAGACGGTGAAGTGTCCAATTAGGAAGTCAATCTTAACTTAGCTAGTGTTTTTTTTTTTTGGTCCTAACAAGATAGTGGGATGAAAAATGAATCCCGGTTTGGGTACATTTTAGTCATCTAAAAAATTAGTCCATTTCATTTCCAAATTCACCTTGAGATCTCACATTTAGGTGAGTAGTCTAACTGTTCAATTTCCCAACTTAGCTTTGGCGCAACTATTTCATGGCGCGGAGCGTATTCCTGAAATAAGGAAACAAAATTAACAATACAGAATCTGTAAAATGGGAACCTCGGCCGGCTATTAAACGTAAAATGAAAATGAATACCTCCAATTTGTCGAGAAGGTCTTTAGGGGTAGGGGCAGAAAGAATGATATGGCGGGCAGTTGGGGTAATAAATCCTTCCTCTACGGCTTTGTCAATAAATGACAGCAATGAATTATAATACCCATCCACATTTAATAACCCAACCTGCAATTTTTTTTTTTTTCATTTTAAACCTATTTTAGCTATTTGGATCAACTAATTAGTATTTTTGAAAAAGAAAAAGAAAATAGATCATCAGTTAATTTTACCGGTTTATCATGGATGCCAAGCTGAGCCCAGGTTATGACTTCAAGTAGCTCCTCAAGTGTCCCATAGCCACCTAATTTTAACAAACTCACCAATTAATTATATATTTTGTTACCTAATGTTCACATTTAAGGTGTATAGTTCATATATGCCATAAGTAAAACAAAAGTTATAATCAGGGACATGCATCCTTTAAATTCTTACATAAATACAATGTGTCTTTTGTAATTTAGTTCCTACCTAATTATTTATAAAAACGAAACAATGTTACCAGCTTGAAAATAAAGAGCCCAATAGTAAATAGAATATTGGCAGCTGGCAAGTTTTGGTGTCTAATTTTTGGACATGTAATTGAATTTTAAGGCCAGCCCATTCTCTTAGTTACCATTTCAAGACAACCTTTTTTTTAAGAAAAACAGGAAACAAATATAAGGGAAAACTGAAAAGATGCAGATACAGAGAGCAAAGTGGGGAGTAATAATTCTGCACCTAGACAACCTTAATTGTTGTTCCTTTCATTGGTCAACAAGTACCATAAGGGATTAGAAAATGTTCGTCCCACGTTTCGGTTCCTTTTAGGTCCCATATTCAACATTAAGATACGTGCTAACTTTTTTCATTAATTATTTTCTCGCTCCTGCATTTTTCGTTTTTCTATTCTACAAAATGGTCATTCATCTTTGAATATGAACATAAAAAATATATCGAAACGGGGGCAACTGATTTTAATCTAATATCAGCTCTCACTAAAACCATTCAATTCTTCCAAATTTAAGGTAACCTTTAAAGCAAATCCAACTACATCCCCCTATATTTCATTTCTCTGATCCATATTCCTATTTTACATTCTCCAAATTTGATTCCAATAATATATATAATTAATTATTATAGTTATTATTTGCTAAAATTAATGAAAATAAGTAAAAAAAAACAATAAAAATAAAAAACGAAAAGAAACAACATTTTGTTACATTCCCCAAAATAGAGATCTATATATATAGAAAACTTCATTTTGATGAGATAATATGCAAGAAATGGTTGAATTGTCAACTTCCTTGTATGTGTTCCTCATTTTACCAATTTTTCTAGAACCACTGGATTTGCTCTCAGAGCATAGATAATTAGTGAGTATTTGTCTTTATTTCACCTTTTTATCATTAAAAGGTAAATTGGTTACAATTATTAATTTAAAATTATTATTCCACTGTTTCCTAAACAAAGTTAATAACAAAAAAAATATTACAATTATCAGGTTACAACAAACTATTTATTTTAAAGTTAATTTGGGTTTTTAATGAGTAATGAAAAATGTTGTTTATTTTCTAGAAATTTCATGGATGGTAATTGCTATGATGATCAAACTATATATTCAATTAATACTAATGGACTAATTAGTTCAAATAACCAACCAGGTAAAGCAATGAAAGCATCAGAATTTTTAGCCATTTCAGCCTTCCTTTGGTGCATATCAGCCACGGCTTTCACTTCGCCTACTGTTTCTCCTGTTATCTGCCATTTCTTTACACTATAAGTCAATTATATGAAAACAAAACAAATGCACATATAAAGACACTAACATATAAAGATATTAATATATACATTCAACCTATAGAAAATGAAATGGAGTTTATGCACACAGAGATGTAATGATGGGCTGACAGTGGTGGGGGGCTCATAAAATGTCACAAACAAAACTACAAGAAATTAATTTAATTGTAACAAATACAAGATATTATTATTAATTTATTATGGTGTTGAAAAATAAATTAAAGTGTGAAAGCTTATACAAGTTTGATACTTGAGTTAATAATTTTTTTTATATTTTATGGATAATAAAAGAGAGGCAGAAATTGAATTAAACTACCAACCACATGAGATTAATTTCATTTCTTGCTTTTTAATTATTTGGATAAATTAAATAAACTCAATTTTTAGGAAGAATAATAAAGAAAAGTGGGGGATAATGATGTATGTGTATCCCCTCGTCTTCCATTGTCATTTTCATGATGATAATGCTCTAATAAAATACAACAAACTTGTTTTAGAAAAAAAAAAAGAACATAAAGGAAATAACAGAAATACCTCTCTAGGCATGAGTGTCTTTGGGATAACTCTGCACATTTTACATATAACAAAAATAAAATTAATCCTTTTCTTTTTGAACAATAAAAAGAAAAAGAAACTTGAAAGCTAGCTTTTTTATTCAATTTTTTAAAAAGAGGGGTTGACTGACCCAATAACATGGCGACCCCCATCATAAACTGCTTGAGATATTAAACCCATAAGTCCAATACTTCCTCCTCCATATACCAGATCAATGTTTCTTGCTACCTGCCAACAATTACAACACCAAATTTAATAAAATGTGCTAAAAAAAACAGGGTAAAACTATTATTCAAAAGGAAAACGGGTTTTCTTTTTACAAACTTATTAAACAAATAGTTCCAAACAAGGCCTACAAGATTTTTTTTCCCATCAAGAATCACAAGCCAAAAAAAGGATGACAGTGGCTTGCAAGTGCAAGAAATGAATTATAAATCATAGGGGAAAAGAAATAACAAAAGAAAAGCAATTAAGGAATGAGGAAAAAGAAAGAAAATATTTTGGTGGAAAATATACCAATTCTTTGCCAAGTTCAATGGCTGAATCTTTGTAGGAAGTTTTCTTGCCGGGGCTGCTGCCACAGAAAACACAGATTCTTTTGAATTTTGATTGCTTAATTTCCCTGTTAATCTCCATTTGTTTTGGAAAAAGAAAAAAAGAAAGAAGCTAATATGTCGAAAAGTGAGAGTTTGGGGCTGATGTAGAGCAAAAGCTGATCTATATATAGGGGGAACTGAAGGGCGTGGCTTAACTTACAAAGTGTTTGGTTGATTTGGACTTTTTTGGAGGGTAATTTTAATTTCCAATTTAGATAATCATTTGTCCTACTGTACTCTCTTTACCCAATCATATTTGTTTTTTCATTTATTTACTCTGCTATCTTTTCCTCCTCAAAAATCTGAGACACTCATTTTATATCTGGGATCAAAATGATTGTGTATGTCAGTACTTGATAGAGAAAATTAGAAAAAATTTAAAATGTGTAACGTTGAACACGAAACCAAACATTAAGATGGAACAATATATTTCAATCATGTTTATGTTTTCCTGCGATATTTGCATATATGGAAATTGAAATATATTTTGAATCATATTCATAAATAGAACATCAAAAAATTATAAATTATGATAATATAAGAGGGTGTTTATAAATTAAGAAAAGAATTTGTTGTCCAAACAATAGTGTCCTCTCACATCATTGTTTGACACATGACGATTCACAAAAGAATGGAATGAATGTGATGACTTATACCTTTTATGTTTAGTTTATACTTAACTTATACTGGAGCATAATAAATCAGTATAGTTATACCTAGCTTATACTTAGATGTAAGGGTAACTTAGTCATTTCAGTAAATTAGCTAACTTCCTGTATACACACACGGAAATAGGCTTAGTCTATAAGTTAGCTTTTCTTTGTAAAACTTTCGATATTCTTCTCTGCTTCTTCTATGGAATTTTCTCGTTTTTCTTCTTATTGCTCTTGATTCGTTTATGAATCTTTATTTCTTTCGGTTTATTACTTAAGTTATCAGAATGTGATTATTGCCATTACTTATATTTACTTTTCTATTTACAGTTTAATTTAGTAACATTGATACTTATTATACTAAAATAATTTTATTATTCTAAACCTAACTAGCTGCAAATAAGAAAATTGGAAGTTTATTTCTTAAAGATTAGATGTTCTCGTACTTTGAATTTGTTTTCTCCAAAAATAATGTGAGAGTGTTTTAAATGTAACATATTAGGAATTTTTTAGGCCGCGCAAAGTATAAATGCGCTCTAACAAGGAGAGAAATTTGAATTTGCTTATATAATAAAACAAAAAAATTACATTTTATTTTCTAATATAATTTTAGTTTTTATCCTTGAAGAAACTGTTTAGATTGCTATCTGCATAATAGCTTTGATTTCTCATTTTTCCTCTCTTGCTTTTCTTGTTTATTAAAGAATAATTTGATGTATAGAGTATCGTTATTAATCAGTGTATGATCAAATCCACTCATAAATTCACTCATTGTATGAACAATGAACTATTAAAATGCATATTAAACTATAATAAGAATTTATAATAGGGGTTTTTATGGAAATACCGAAAAAATCAAAATAATTTTAGATCATGTCATGGTGTAATTTTACAAATCTCACATTTTAATTTTTTATTTTTCAAAAAAAGTGTATTTAAGTTTTGGTTTTTCAAAATACGTAATAAAAAAACACTGATTTCGGATATAATATTTATTATACCAGGTATAACAATTATTATACCAGGTATAACAGACATTATACTTGGTATAATAATCATTATATCAGGTACAATGTTTATTACATTGTTCGAATATGAAATTTAAAACCAGATCTTAAAAATTTCATTATCTTCAATGATTTGAATGTTTCTCTGAAATTCTTTGTTATGTTGATTATTATACCGGTATAATAGTCATTATACCTGGTATAATGACTATAAATATATTCAAATGCGATATCTGAAGCTGATCTTAATACTTTTTTATTTTTCAATTATTTTTTGATAAAATTAGTTTGCATTATACCAGATATAATTGCATAATCTGAAAATTGGATTCTAATGTGAAATATGACACTCGATGTATATAATGATCATACACTATTCAAATGCGAAACTTGAAACTTAATCTTAATACGTTTTTTATCTCCAATTATGTGTATACGTTTTTATATTACTCATTGTACTGGTTATAATGGTCATTATACCTGGTATAATAAGTATTATACCAGGTATAATAGTCATTATACCAGGTTTAATGACATGATCCAAAAAATAGGATTAGAATAGAAGCTGGAAAAGACTTAAAAACTATCAGACTTATCAACAACCATACCACAACTCTCTACTAAAATTATCCATGAAAGCTGAGAAAAAGTTCAAAAACACAAAATCCTTGAATGATATTGTTTCTCTCTATTTGGACGCTCATCTAATTGAATTGCTTCTCGATAGATCGAAAAAAATCAGATCAATGACTTCCTTAAATCATAATTGAGAAAGTTGCATCTCTTAAAATCTCAACATAATCTATTCTCCTCCATTTTTGCATTCTATATACAATAAGCCATCACCGAAATAGAAAATAGAACTAAAATTGCAGAAAAGTGAAAAAAAACTCAACAAGCACAAAAACATGAAATAAAGAGATCTAAACACAGCTGAAATTGCCAGAAAACTTAACTAAGATCACAAATCCAAATCTGAAACTCAAATCCAAATCCAAACTCAAGGAGATAGATCTAAAAACAATTGAGATCGCAAATCCAAATCTGAAACTCAAATCCTGATTCAAATAAAAAAAATCAATCGCAATCTAAATCGGAAAATTCAAATCGTAAATTCTGACAAAAATAAGAAACAAGATGAAAAAAAAATCAGAAAATAACAAATAAAATACTCACGCAATAAGAACAGACTTGATGATATCAAAACCTGATGAAAATTGCGATCGAAGTGATGAAGGATAAACAGATGAAAACGCCACAAAATCATGATTTGAAGAGAGAGAGCATGAAGAAGACGAAGATCGATGGATGCAGAGAACAAAAACGAAGAAGAAGCAGAGACAATGAAAAAGAAAGAAGAAGAAGAAGAAGAAGAAAAAGAAAAAGAGGCACAGAGAAAAAGAAGGAAAAATGTTAATGACGAATGTGAACAGTCCAGTAAAAAAAAAAATCAAAACTTAATTAATGAATAAAATAAAAATATCATTCCTTTATTGTAAAAGGAAAAATATTTTACCAAAAAGTTATTAACTTGTATTTCTCTTTATAATATGATTCAGATTACAAATATCATAAATATTAGGGTTAAATATATAAGAAGGTTGGTCAATGTAGATATTTTATCTATTCCCTAAAATATTGCGGTAGAGGCTAAAATAACGCGTAAAGAAAAAAAGGCTAATGACGCGGTTGCAAGTACATTACTATTATTTCGCTGTTTTTGCCAAGTTGGCAATTGCTCGTTAAAGAGTAAAAAATGTATCATTGTTTGTTAAGCTCGTTTGAAGTCAGTTTTCAAACCAATTATTTCAAAGATCTCAGTAGTAAATTGTCCTTGGTTATTTATTACTTTATAGAGTACTAATAGTCGTCTAATTGTATGACGTCATTGGTTCTATCATATTCTTGAACAGTAGCAACTAATCATAGTAGTCACCAAAAGTTTATAAAAGGCTGAGCGATTTTTTTAAAAAAATTTTGCTTAAACAATTTTCCCAACTAAATTTATCAACATGTGATTCAAAATGAAAGCATTAGAAATTCATTATAAACAAGTAAACATAATCAAATATAGATCGACTGAAATATTATCAATAAATTCATCCGTAATTTGAGCATTTTTTATTCAAAACATATTAACATTTCAATATTATCTGGTATCCACGACAACATGCAAAATTGAATACAACCCAAATTCATAAGCTATAATTGAGTAAAAAGTACCTAAGCTGTTTCTTTTCACAGCTGAAACATATTTTTTATTCTTTTGGTAAATGTAACTCGGTAACTAAGAGTTCAAATTTTAATTTTGAAGATAAAAAAAATTGATTTCTTATGCAATTTATTTTCCATTCAATCACTTGATACACGTTTCAAATTCAGCATTTTAACTTCAATAAGAACTTACTGATGATTTAAGAGGATTTGAATGCGTTAAGTGAGAAGTTAAAGAGGATGAGACTTAATTATAACAATCAACCTAATCTTTTACTTTATTTTTTTTGAAGTAATTGCAGGTATCAGTATTCGAACCCCGATCATCTCACCCACTTTATGAATGTACCACTCAAATTATGTCCGATTGATAATTTTCTACTTTGTAATGTTATTTCTTTAAATTTAAAATCAAAACAACGTTCTTTGATATTAGGAGAAGAATGTGGGCGGCTGATCACACCCGCCAATCCCTAACTCCGCGTTTGATACATGGTAATATATGGTATTGCATGATCCTAACACAACATTCTAGAAGTTGGGTTTAATCAGCCTTTTATTATTTACTTATATATGTCTTTTGATTTTTAATGCAATTTTATCATAAAAATAACTGAACTGCTACGCGTTGCCCGTTTTTACTTCGCGTCGCCCGTATTTTTTCAAATACTTTCCTCTTTTACCCCTGGGCCTAATTTCTCTATATAACCCCACTTCACTAACTTTTTTTCTATTTTAACATCCAAACTTCAAATTCATACCCCAAACTTTCTCTACAATTTCAAAAAAAATTTCCGACGACATGGACGGAGGACGGAGGAAATCAGAAGCGTCGGCTCAGGTATTTTTTCGAATTTCATTTAAAATCGGGCGAGCTTTTTCCGGCCATGTTTCTGGTCGGATAACATAGGTTTCCGGCGTCGGAAACCGGTCGGGTTTGCAGTTTCCGGCACCGGAAACTGCAAACTGGCCGGAAACGGTTTGTTTCCACCGGAAACGAACAGATCGGTTCGTTTCCGGTGGAAACAAACCATTTCCGGCCAGTTTCCACCGGAAACGAAGCATCCCGGCGTTTCCGGCGAAAAAGGTTGGCCGGAAAATAAATCCGGCCAACCCTAATGTTGGCCGGAATTATTTTCCGGCCAACCAAAGAAGTGGCCGGAAAATGACTCCGGCCATTTGCAAATGTGGCCGGAAATTTGGTTGGCCGGAAATAATTTTCGGCGGTCGGAAATAATTTCCGGCCGACCAACCCGTCAGCCGGAAATTATTTCCGGCCAACGGACTGGTTTCCGGCCACAGTAGCAAATGGCCGGAATAATTTTCCGGCCAACTACATTGCTGGCCGGAATGATTTTCCGGCCAACTACATTATTGGCTGGAATTAAATTTCGGCTGACAACGTTATTGCCCGGAATTTGATTCCGGCCAGTAATGCACCTGGCCGGAATAAAATTCCGGCCAATAATGTAGTTGGCCTGATTTTCCGGCCACCAATGTAGTTGGCCGGAAAATTATCCCGGCCATTTGCAACTGTGGCCGGAAACCGGTCCGTCGGAAATTATTTCCGGCCGACGGGTTGGTCGGTCGGAAACAATTTCTGGCCAACCAACCCGCTGGCCGGAAATTATTTCCGGCCGACCAACCCGCTGGCCACATTTGCAAATGGCCGGAATCATTTTCCGGCCACTTCTTTGGTTGGCCGGAAAATAATTCCGGCCAACATTAGGGTTGGCCGGATTTATTTTCCGGCCAACTTTTTCCGTTGGAAATGCCGGGATGCTTCATTTCCGGTGGAAACAAACCGATTTGGTTCATTTCCGTCGCCGGAAACGAACCAAATCGGTTTGTTTCCACCGGAAATGAACCGATCCGTTCGTTTCCGGTGGAAACAAACCGTTTCCGACGGGTTTGCAGTTTCCGGCGCCGGAAACTGCAAACCCGACCGGTTTCCGGCACCGGAAACCGGTGATGTTTTCCGGCAAAAACATGGTCGGAAAAAGTTCGCCCGATTTTAAACGAAATTCAAAAAAATACCTGAGCCGACGCTTCTGATTTCCTCCGTCCTCCGTCCATGTCGTCGGAAATTTTTTTTTAAATTGTAGAGAAAGTTTGAGGTATGAATTTGAAGTTTGGATGTCAAAATAGAAAAAAAGTTAGTGAAGTGGGTTATATAGAGAAATTAGGCCTAGGGGTAAAAGAGAAAAGTATTTGAAAAAATACGGGTGAAGCGAAGTAAAAGCGGGCGACGCGTAGCATTCTCCGTCTTATTTATTTTATTTATGATGTGAAATTTCTGACAAGTACAACGTAGCTATCCTCCTCAGCTACAAGTTTCTTTGCCTTTCTTTATTGTTTGTTTCTTGACAACGTCACATGCATTTAAAGCCTTTTAAATAATATTTACATAATGCCCAACTAATTACAAATATTACATAATTTATAACTGAACGCAATGTTATTGGAATCGGACCGGATCGTCCGGTTGAACCGGTTTAACTGGGAATCGGTAATAAGTTCGGTTCGGTTGAATAAAAATAGCGGGTCTATATAAGATCGTTCTAGACCGGTTCAAGCTGGAAAAAATCGGTAAACCAATGAACTGATCAAACCCCGGTTTTCTATTATCATGAAAATTATTTATATTTATAATTAATGTATTTAAATTTTTTAAGGTAAAAAAATTAATTAATATAAATTATTACTTTTTTATGGAATAGATTTTATTAGTATTTAAAATTTTTAATTATTTTCCTAAAATCATTGATCATATTAAATTTGTCATAAAAATATAAATAACGGTTGGACCATGATTGAACCCGGTCGAACCTCTAAAACCGTGAACTATTTATTTCACCGGTTCGACGTCCGGTCCGGTTTCGATAACACTGACTGAACGGTGAATAAGCACATTAAATTGAAAAGGTGGACCGTTGATTAATAAATGAAAGTTGAAATGATGGAGAGATGGGTGTGTTTGTGTAATTGAATATTTAGTGCAGTCTATATCTAGAGCAAGAATGTCGAAAAAAATATCACACCGGCTGCAGCATGAATTGATTGAAAAGAGGCTAATATAAATTGGATACTGATATATGATAAATTGATGATATCACAAAGAGAGGTGTTAGATTAAAGCATCGGAGAACTATATATTAGGATACAGAGCAAAGATTACAAGATATGGATAAGTAACTGTATGCATGTGGGCAAGGAAAATTTGAGAAACAAGACAACTTAAAATAAAATAAAATCAGTCCAACCCCACCAATATATCTCATCTTTTTCAATTCATTCCCCGCCATGTGATTTTGTTAAATTCTTATTTTTATTCTCGATTTCTCTTCAAGAAACAAAAATCAGATAATAAATAAATATCAGAATATGGATGTTTACAGAAATCGCGCTTCTTAATTGATTGTAAGGAATTGGAGGCTTGCTTTCCCAATTTATTGTAATTGAATAAACACAATTGGGTTTCTTCTAAATGTGGTGCTACAAGAGAACAACGTAGGCTAATTAAGCTTTTACAAAAGATCTTGTATACCAAGGGGTTTTACGAGCAAATTCAACAATACTCCGAAACCATGAATTTGATAAATTGATGATATATGTAGGGAATTTGATAATTTAATTATTCACGATATTACTTTTACATTTACATCAATTTTATATTAGAGAATGTAATAAATATTTTTCTATATTTTCTATACTAATTGTTATATATATGATAATAATAATAAATAAATAAATTATTATTTAATCAATATTAGTAATGAAAAGTTGGATATATGGATGAAAAAACACGGTGAATTCTGCATAAATGAGTTTAGAAAATAAAAATATGGGGGAAAATAGTTGATTTTTTGGATGTGCATGCGGTCCTCATTCTTTTTACATTTAGGTGTTGTGTAATTGGGTTCACTTTTTTAAGCTAGTATTGAATTTGACTAAAACATTTAGAATCACTGTGTCAGATAAAGAAGATAAGTGATTGCTCCAACATCCAAATTGAGATTTACTTATTATTTAGTTATTGTTGCCATGTAGTACTGATAAAATTCAGGATACATGTAGGCTACATTCCAAGATTTTGGCCGAATTAATAAATTATTTTGACTGTGAAAAAATAATTGATAAGAAAGGAAAAACAAAATAATTCAAGGCCCCAAAGGGATCTCTCCATGGGAGCTATTTCTCAAATTTGCAACTCTATTTTTTAATTATTTTTTTCTTTGTTTTCAGTTTAGACTTTTTTTAATTTAATATTTTATTTTATAATATTGCAATTTTTATATATTTAGTTTTTTGTAATAGTATTTATGGTTGTGGTTTTGTAAGTGTAATTTTTTTCGAAAAAGGTTAAGTTTAAGAGAATAAAATAATAATACATTATAATTTAGAGTGAAAAGTTGAAGAAAGCATAATTATTTCATATTATAGGATAAAAAATAATTTGTAAAATTTTGACAACAAGGACTGAAGATACCCTAAGATAGCACAGTAAAATATGATGCAATTCAATTTACATGAATGATGATATGTTGTTTTAGACAAGGAAATTTGATTTGGTAGGACTTCTTTTTTCTTTTTACAATATGATTACATATAGGAAATTTAATTTATGGTCCACATGTGTGATTTATACCAAGCAACCATATTTATTTGCTTTCTATATTCTACACAAAGTTCTTAAAGTGATTGACAGTTATTTCATGTCTATTATTTTCATTTATTAAAAAAAATGCAATTCATATATAATTCGTTGAAAAAATACATGTTACTTCAAAATTTCTTACAATAATTCCAATAGAGTGCAACCCACATTTCAAAATTATTTCACATTTTTAGCTTAAAGATGGAACTGAATAATTGGAAATTAAGTCCATTATAATTAATGTAATATTTTGAATCATGCTTTTCAACCAATTAATCATGTTAGCAGTAGCTACACTCTAACAGATTACAATTAAACAATTAATTTGAACTTTGAAGAATTTTCATGGTAACATACAATTACTTGACATACACCTTCACATTTTTATTTCGTGGCTTGAATTCATGATTAAACAATGCCATTAGTAGAAAAAACAATAGTGATATCATGAGAAAAACTATTGAACTTTACTAATTATTTAGAAATTCCCAAACCAATATATGATGCACTAGTTTTAAATGCTTTTCATTGAATTTAAATCAAAATCATTCCATTACGAACATCTTGATGCGTATAATTTTATTAACTAATCTCAATAGCTAGTGTAACATGTGAAGTGAAATCAGCAATGAAGCAATGATGAATGGGATTTGTATGGTCCTAATCAAACAGTTTGGTGAATGTAGGGACCAAACATTTATAACCCTAAAATCAAAATACAATTTTGAATTTATTTATGTCTTAAAAAATGTGTGCATATTCTTAAAGAAATTGGATTTCAGCTTTACGCAATCTCTCTGAGAAAAATGTTTCACAAGCAATAAATAGGAAATTTATAAAGATGAAATCATATCATATCCAACAACTTTCTTTATACATTAATCCTTTTTTTTTTGCTTTTAATTATTATTATAAATGCAAGCTAAAAAAAGTACTGAAAATTGATATTGTTGCTTACAATATTCCCCACAATAAGATACTATAGGTGTAAACACTAACTGCTTCAACTACCAAACTTAACTACCCATATTCTCATGTCCCAAATGGCAACTAATTTAGCCCACATGACCATTTAAATATATATTTTTTACTTTATCATATGTGCATGGAGAACGATTGATTTTGATCTTTTAAGGCACAAGATAGGAAGCTTTTTTTTAAAAAAGTAAAACAAATGATATAAATAAATTATAATAATTAATACAGGTACAATATCGCACATGCATGCAAATTTATGGTCCAATCCACTTCCAAATGTAACGCCATTGTTAAAATATATTTTAATACTTTTTAAACAATTTATATTATGATCATGAAATTTAAAACTCAGATTTCTCCACCTAACTCAACTAAATGGGTCATGTATAAATATATCGTTATTATTAGGCTGAACTTGATTTTATTCAATTAATATATTATAATACAATATTCCTAATTTACTTGTTACAACTCCTCAACCATTATATATATA
>CATIWQ010005477.1:0-11139 GCA_949673415.1 Euphorbia schlechtendalii
AGGTATTATTATATACTCTGATAATAATTTTTATACTTTAATAAACATAAGTATCCTCTTCTCCCTAGACTGCACTTTTATGTGATCTCTTTAGTTGAGTGATGAGAAATTGTTGATTATATTCAAGAACAAAATTATTGCATACTTTTATATGATCTTTTATAATTATTAGAATCATACAATTACAGACTAAAATAGATATTAAAGAATCCCGCTTGCGACGAATTATAGACTTAAAAGAATACTTTTCTAATAAATTAGAACGTCACTATGAAAAAATCAATACAGAAAATTTTACTGATAGAAAACTAATACTAGACTGGATAAAATATCAAATAACTATTTGTTTAAGACAGATTGATTATTTTACCAGAAGAGAATTTGAAATAAAAGAGGAAATAAAATAATTAAATCTAGAACTAACCTCTGTTATTTTATCATCATCTGCAGACTTTAATATACGTTTCTAAGAAATTATTTTATACTTATGAATAAAATTTTAAGAATAAAAAATAGACTAGAACAAATTGATATAAAATTAAGATAAAAAACAGTTCTAAAGAATTATTTTCATAATAGACTCGAATACTATATAAATGAAATACAAACTACAGACTTTAAATACATTTGATTACTTTTTGAATGGTATATCCTACAGAAACCCATTTGTAAAAAGAACATAGAAAATTATACCAAAGATATATTAGAACTACAAGACGAGAAGAGAATTCTAAATTTAGAGCTGATTAATACAATTTTATTAGAATCCGAAGACTTTAATATAAAGTTTTAAGACTTATGAACAGAATTTTACATTTGAGACATAAAATTGAAAGCACTGAAGATAGACTTAGAAGAGTTAATTTATTTTATAATTTTTGTCAGAACAGACTTGAATACTACAACTCAGAAATTATTAGATACAGAGATTCTGTAGAATTAACTCGCTGGCATACTACTAGAAGTATAGAATTTGCCAACAGAATTAATGAAATAAGAATTTTTAAAGAAAGAATTGAAGCTCAGATCAGAAATTATAATCTTGAATTAACCTCCATAATTTTATCAGAATTCAAATACGTTTGTTTATCCTATCTAACTTTATTTTAGTTCAGTTTTGTTTTAATTTCAATTCATTATATTTATAAATTATATAACTAATCTTCTAATAAGAAAACCTTAATTATGCTTATTATTGTAAGCATGAGAATGCTTGTTCATCTCCTACATTTACAACAAAAAAATGTCTCTACTGCATTAAGATTTGGAGAAAAAATGTTAGCTAAAATTTAAAGATTTAGACTTTGATATATTTTTCAAATATATTATTCTTGGAGACTTGGACTTTTACTTATTAAATAGTTTTCTATGAAGCTCAAGGATTTGATAATCTTCAAATGCTGTAATATGTATGAGATATGTTTATGACTTTTTATTGTAACAAACCATTCATTTTGTTTACTTTTCTTACTTTTAATTACAAGATTGACATTGGAATTGACGTTTATGTTTGAAAAAAGGCTAAAACTAATGTTATAAGAAAGCAAAAGAAAATCTGCCTTCGGAATGTCATACATTGCACCAAATTACCGAGAATTGTTGTTCAATTGGAATACTTCATTTGTAAACTTTTCAAAGACTTGTAAACAAGGGTTAACTTGTGGCCATTAAATATTTAGTACAATTCCAAAAATGCCATGTTTAGTTTGCTTTTGAAATTGAGTAAGGTTTTGTGTTTGATAATAACATAATATATTAATTATTCGCTTTCTATTTTTCCATTTCATACTTGAAACCTATCTAGTTAATTCAATTCTCATTACTTATTTATTGTAAACCTAGCAGCTAGAGTTCCATTACATTGATCAACCACCTAATGCTCTCTACCTAGACCCTTAAAATCCCAAATCTTTTAAAAAAAGAACTACCAGTATTAATGACGATGAAAATGCTAATGAAATTAATCAACTTGATTATGAGACCTAAAGAGCAATCGAAAGATTCAAATTCGGACAATATTTAGCAGATGAACCAGAACTGTCCTTCAAATTCAACCCATAACAATCCGATGAAAATGTTTCACTAATCGAAGATTCATAACTTCTCCGCGACAATGGTTGTGGCAACGATAACGTTAACGACAACTCGCAACCACCCTCTTCTCGTCCACTTCCACTTGCCTCGCCACAACCGCCCATGCACTTTCTATCCTTTTCCGACTTAACAACCTCCAAAAACAATAATAAGCAAATGAAGTAAAGATCAAAGATGGCAAAATCGAAGGTCGAGAAGTAACTGAAATTAATACATTAACAGTTACTTAAACTCGTCCTGAAAATTCTAAGGCTTCGTGAACTTTCATAGCGATCCCATAACTCCCTCAACTTTTAAAAAGTGCACAATTTTACTTCCTGAATGCCACATGTCAACTTAAAAAATGACATCTTTGAAAAGTCAAACTAATCAAAAGTTGACATGTGACGTTCAAGGCCAAATGATGCACTTTTTTAAAGTTGACAAAGCTACGTTGTCACTTAAAAAGTTAAGAGACAATTAATTTTTTTTAAACAAGTTCACGTGACTACTACTGATACATTAACCAAAGTAGTATCTATGTATTGTAACGTTATAATTTGTACAACTGTGCACTAAATAGCCACTTCTGACTTTGCAATTGCCTGTAAAAATTCGCAATGGTCCCCTTACCGTAATAATAGGACCAGAGAATGTAATAAAGAGTTTGTTAGTGCTTGACCGTTTTCGGATAGGAATCCGCTAGCAGTTGTGCAAATCAAAATTAAAACACATATTATTCGGGTAAATTCCAACAACATTTTTAATACTCCTGTCTTAAATTATTTAACATAAATAGCCATTTATTTGGAGCTTGACTATACATGATTTCAAAATAAAATGAAATCGGTAAAATAGTGTAAAAATTTTGATGTTACTCTCAAAATAGAGCAAGAATGTGAAATTCCGAGTTCAAAATGTCAGATTTCTCAAAATTAATTATTCCACATTACTCAAAATTAAAACTTTTGAGGGTAGAGATTACTAATTATAACATTAGAAAAAACGATAATATCAACTAATCCAGTCTAGAGGGTGTTTCTTACAAACTTATAAGCAACTTAAAAGTTACACATTGTTTTGTTATAGTTTTTAAGCAAATTATAAAAACTTAATAGTTTTAGGGTGTGTTTGAAAATCCAAATTCGAAAATTCAATTGAATTCATTTTTTGCATGCAAAAATTATTCAAATATCAGGTTACACAAATAGTTAAAAATTCCACATTACTCAAAGATAAACTTTTGAGAGTAAGCTTATTATGATAACATTAGAAAAAAAAAAAAGACAATCAACTAATGCAGTCTAAAGGATGTTTCTCGCAACTTATAGACAACATAAAAGTAAAAAATTGTTTTGAGTAAACTTAAAAAACATGTCTTGTGGTTTAACTGTTTTACGAAAAAATCCTTGTGAAACTTTTTTATAGAAAGATGTTTGTGGTTTTAAAAGTTAGAAACAGAATGACAAAAAATATTCTTTAATTAAAAATAGTAATGTTAGAGAAAGTATTTCGATCAATTTAAAAAATTATATATCAAAATTAGAGTAATTTTCAGAGATTTTTCAATTTATTATGATTTCTGAAAAGTTATAATCACATTTAAACTAAAAAAATTATTTATACTTCTAAAAAAATCCAAATTTTATTACTAAGTTGTATTATATTTGTAATAACTAAATTGTAAAATTTCAATTCAAAATGGATAAGATTACCCTTTGTAATTATGTAATTAAAAACTGAGAATCCTCTTTTTGTTAATTTTTGAAACCACAAGCACCCTTTTTAGAAAAAAATTCTACAATGACCTTTTCGTAAAACGGTCAAACATCAAAGCATGTCTTTTAAGTTTACCTTATAATTTAAGAGCAATTTTTAAGGACTAAAATAACTTGTTATTAACTAGTTTTAAGGTGTGTCTGGAAACCAAGAATTCAAATGAATTCAATGGAATTTATTTCATTTTACATACAGAAGTTATAAATTTTCTATATAAAATGAAATGAATTCAATTGAATTTTTCCAGATTTTAGGTTTCCAAAAACATTCTTTAGAAACATGAAACATTATTTCAATTTGCTGATTGTGGGGTTTAATCCCACAAACCCGCAATTCTTGGATATTCTAAGAGTTGTCAAAAACTTGTTTAAATGTCACCTGCTAAACATTTGCACATTTAGGTTGAAACTTTAAAGGTGGAATAAAAAGGCTAAAATTGCACTTAATACGCCTTTCATTTTCAAGGTGTGTACCTGCTGAAGATGGGAATCCAGAACTGCATAATTTAAAGTGCAAATATCATCAAAGGTGACTGTATTATCATATATTCTTTGGCTGCATTTCAGCTTCTTATCACAGCTTAAACTTCTGCTCTCTATCCTTGCTCTGCACAGACCAAAACCAACTTAAGAGAGGAAAAGATCACATCATAAACAGTGCGAATCTTGTTTTGTTTGTTTCTAGGAAAAATAAAGAATTTAATAAAAAGCTAATAGGGCTGACCGTTTAGAAGAGAAAGTAGTGTAATTTGATTCCTCAAAAGATTGTCTTCTACAATAACTCTTATCTGTCAAATTAACATAAAGAACATCACTACTTAATCAAGTAATAACACAGAACCCTTTTTATAGGAAAAAAGGATTGTATAATGTTTGATGATATTTATTCGATCATTTGTTTTTCATTCTAAAATGAATGTTTTTTATTCACTTTATTATGATTGTGAGAAATAATTTACAACTTTACTCTAATGTTTAACATCAACGTTACAAAAAAACCTTCACTTGAAGAAACACAGAATGCTCTTTATTGCAAGTCAACGACATTTATTTAACATGAGGCTTAATTATCGGAGGACATTAGGATTGTCCAATGGGGAATATATATATATATATATATATATATATATATATATATATATATATATATATATATATATATATATATAGGTTTTTCATGAAGAGATGCTACTGTTAGAAGATCTGAAAGGGATACAGGTCTTATTCTGCTTTCTTCTCTTTTGGCATAAATTTATATGTGAGACCTATTCAATGAAGTGAGACTAATAGCCATTAATGCGCTATTATAGACGGAAAGATGAGAAATTTATAGAATACCTTGTTTCCCCAGATCACTCCTCATGCTTCTATACATCTGTTTAACATTACAAAACAAACCCATTTTAGGAAATTTCAAACAATCGAAGTAGTTGAATACCTAAAAGAAAAAAAAACTTAAAACTTCAAAAAACAAAACCTGAAGATGGCTTTTGACATGAGAAATTGTGAGTCCTTTCACATCCATCAACTGAAGAACTAGTTTAGGTGTCGCTTCTACATAAAGAAAAACTGACACAATCACAAAACAAAAGGGTATATATTGAAAATACTAATAATATATAAGAGGTGATTAGAATATATGGTCTTACTGTGTTGACCACCAAGCCTTTGAATGGCATGAACGAAAGAGTGATGAAGGTCAGGAGTCCATCTCAAACGAGGTTCCTTTGATCTCACATATGTCCTAACTATACCACTTCTTCCACAGCTAACCATTTCTATACCTTAACTATACTCAAGTGGGTACCCTTTGAAACAAAGCAACACCTCAACTGGGTAACCTCAAAGATTTGTCCAAACAAGGTTTCGGCAATTGGGTGCTCTTAAAAACCCTCCCTTTCTACAACTGAATAAAAATTGAAGAGAGAGAAATTGGGGTTGAATTTGGCAGAGATCACGAGAAAAGGGAGGAATGGCTGTAAAATTCCTGAAAGTGTTTCTATTCTCTCTTTTTTTGCAGGTTGGCAGATACAGAAAATTAATGGAAAGAGAAGAATTATATCACGAGTTTCTGATCTTATTACACCTCTACTAAAGGAAATCATTACAAACCTGTGCTAATTCTAATATTAATATTATAAAATAAGAAAACAACAACCAACTGCTCTCCTTTGACCTTTTTGTCTCTCTCATATAAAAATATCAAAGTAATAATCCAAATGTAGTCATTATCACAAAATGCCCAATTGAGGAGGGTTTCTATATTTCATTTTGTTTTTTTGTTTTCTAAATCGATCATTATTTCATTTTGGGATTCCCTTCCTTTTGACCGTCTACTCTCAAGTTTTGTTGACGTACCAATTGGTTATGATTTTTTTTTTTTTTTTTTAAGAAAAGGAACGTATTAAAAACTCAAAAGAGATGGGCAACACCATTAAGAGGAGAATTAGTCCAAATCCCGTTACATCATCAAGAAAGACTGCTCTAGCAAGAGAATGAGTTACAGAATTCGATTCCGGTCCCGTCCAAGAGAACAAGCAAGAGATAAATTCTCGGGACAAGGACTTACAATCTTGAACAAAAATAAGAGGAATCATAATCGTTTTTCGATAAAAAATTAAATAAAACTTTACAATCAGTTTCAATAATAACATGAGAAAAACCAAGTTGTTTCATCCATGATAAAGCCTCACGAACCGATAACGCCTCCACTTCAAGAATGGAAATATGAGAAGGGAGCAGGCCCGCTTTGGCGCTCACAAAGGTTCCACCACAGTTCCGCAACGAAGCACCAAAACTAACCCAACGTCCTTCCTCAAAGAAAGCCGCATCACATTGCATTTTATAAACGGGGCATGAGGAGCAGCCCAAACTGTCGGAACCACCTGCTGAAAGTCATAAATTCTGCCGTTCCCATCAATTACCGGTTGATTGAGGGAGTCACCGTCCAGGGGGATCGCCAGAGTAGCTGCAAAACGGACAGCAGCAGCTGTCTGCATGTTGACGTGCTAGAAAACGCGTCTATTCTTGACCGACCATAAAGCCCATAACAGACAACAAAAACGTTGAGAAAAAACAATCGATGATCGACGAAATAAATCCGAGATAAAAACATGAGGAACTAAAACATTTGGGATAATGATTGAATTATCAAACACGCGCCACACTTCCCGAGCATAATTACAATGAAAGAAAATATGCGAAATATCCTCGACTCCCAAAAAACAAGACTGGCAGTAGGCATCATTAACGCAGTGACGATCAAATAAAGCACAACAAGTGGGAATGATATTATTTAAAAGACGCCACGTAAAGACTCGAATTCTCGAAGGAATTTTTAATCCCCAAATAAAGGATCACATCGATGGCGAAATCGGATTGTTGCTACTAGGAGTGCCCCCTATTTTTTTTAATTGAACTTAGTACTAACCAACCCCTTAATTAAGTTTGCAAGTCCTAAAGATGAAGCATTTAAATTAACTCAAATATCATGGTACAAGAGATGAAGAGAATTATATTTGATTCTTATGAAATTTGTTAGAATTTACAAATGTTCTAGAATTTGAGAAATTTTTCTGTTAATATTACGACGGAAAATAATCGATTGAAAGTTTTACATGCTTTTTTAAAGTTACTCTACAATTTAAATAATTAAAATACAAATATTTTTTCAAAAAAAAAATAGAAATATGCAATTAAAGGCTTAAAAATGTTTTTTTAGGAATAAATATATTGTTATAAAAAGGTTTAAATAAATCCATAGATTAGATATATTTATTATTATAACTTTATTCAAGTTTTTTCTATATGATAACTTTATTATTTTATTACATTTTTTGATTAAATTCCATAACTAAATTGAATAGCTAAATTAAAAGGTTCACGTCAATAATTTTTAAAGTCAAACGTTTTCCATCAATTAAGTGGCACGAAAGCAAACTCGGGACCCTATTACAATTCAGCACCGATAACCCAATCTGCACCGTTGCTTGCAATGACCACGTGTAATTGACGTATCATTCTAAAAATCAACGGTGATGCTGTTAGAAAGAAGATGACGTCAGTGGGAATAATTAGATGGAATTGAAATACCGGGACTATAATTATTAATTTCAGAGAAAAGGAAATTTGTAATCTTTAACGTCAAATCAGTTTATTTTCTTCCTTTCTTCATTCTTCTTATGCGTGAATTTGTATTTTTAAATAGTATAAAGAGGAAAAGGATTTTCTGATGACGCAGATAAACATTGCTTTATTGTTGATTTGAAAAATCTTTTTTTTTTCGTTTTAAAATAAAATGTATGAATTAAAAATATATTTTTATTTTTTTTCTTATAATTTGATTAAATATAAACAACATTAGAGTAATGTTTGACTATCATAATTTTTTTAACATTATTGACAAATTTGTTTCGGTTAACATCAGCTATCCATAATTTTTATGGCTAAAAGGACAAGTTTACTGTTCTTAAAATCTAGAAATAATTTACTTTGAAGTGATTAAGAAAATTAAAATTGAAATTTCGAATTCATTCAAATCCAGTTACATCTCCCCATGTTTAAAGGTAGAAATGTTAATGGGGGAGGTGAGTGGTGTAACCCAATACTTTTGTGCAGGCTCGAGTACACATTATAAGAAATGAGGTTTATAGATTCCACTTTTTCAAAAAAATATTTAAGAAATTATATATAAGTTCAAATTTGAACATAATAAAAATAATGTTATAAATTGACTAATGAATAGGTTTTGTTTTAAAAAAATTGACTCACTGGACTAACCAATAATAACAAATAAAAATCCCACTCCATCCAAATGTGGTTCGAACTTATAACCTTTAGGATCACAGTTTAATATCTTAACTACCAGTCTACGACATAACTAATTAACAGGCTTTTAATAAAGTAATATAGTCAATGATATAATGACTATTTACATCTATATACTTGTTTCTTAATTTTTGGGATAAATCAATTGCAAATATCCATGTGAAAACTTCTTTACATGTGTTTAAAATTTTTTAAATTGAGTTTTATTTTTGAAATCCATGAAAATATAATCTTCGAATCGAGACTGCACAGATGCACAAGAATTTTTGCTGTCCAATAAGTTCAAATAAATTTGAAGTATGTTCACATATTTTTTTAACAATTATGTTCTATATTTCGCTGTACATGGCACAAGATTTTCACGGTGTCACATTTTTCCTTATTTAGAGCATCTTTAGTAGATAGTGGATTATAAGATTATGTGACATGTGAAATAGAAAATCACATTGATGACATGTAAAAGATTTTAGAAATAGGCAATGCCTTTTAAAAGATAGTAACACTGGATTGTCTATATCATTTAGAAATGTATATAGTTAAAAAATAAAATAAGACTTGATTGCAAACTATATAAAGTGTTTCAATGTTGAATAATAAAATATTAATTAATTTGATGAGTTAGATATTCTATTTGATTGCTTACATGTAGAAGATCAAATAGACAATGTTCAACATTTATTATGTCACATCATTTAAGATGTATATGCATTTTTTTATTAATTATCTATCTTTACTTTTATATTAGTATTATTAGTGGAATATACCATCTATTAAAGATGTACTTATTAACTGTGCTATTTGAAAATTTTCGTTATTTTCTGCATGCGTTAGTGCTTAGAATTCCTGATCACTTGAATAATTAAAGGGGCAAATGCATTTAAAAGGGGTGGTGTCCATAACTTTACATGCATTGTGCCGGACAGAAGAGATAATATGTAAGAATAAGACAAAAATAAAAAGGTTGAATATACCGGGAGTGCTGTAATTTATTTTTAAACATCATTTTTCTCTTAATTTTTTAAAAATTTCAAATAATGTATAAAATGTAATTTTCTCCTCAATGTCAATGTCAATGTCACATATAAAAATCTAATTAGAAGAAAAATTTTAAAAGTGAAATTTAAAAAATTAAACCAACTGAAAATTGATATATTTTAAAAAGCGTTAGGCACTAACTAGGCGGTTAAATTCTCCGAGAATTTAGTTGGGGATTTATCGAGTATTAATCTAGTCCTAGACGAGGACTGGACGGATTATTATTTTAAAATATTTAATATTTATTAATAAATTAGAATAAAAAATTTAACTAATACATATATTTTTATATCATAAAACTAAAAATTCATGTAGTAACATTTTTTTGGTTTTGGCGACACTTTTGTAGGCTTTGTTAACACTTTTCTAGGATTTGACGACAATTTTTTAGTCTTTGATGATATTTTTTTGGATTTTGACAACACTTTCCGCCTTGACTGCCCGATTATATAAAATCGTAACGGTAATTCAAAAACTCAACCTAGACAGCCGCCTTGATTGTCCTTTAAAACAAAACTAAAAACTGACACGTGACGTTGTAAGGATAACTAATATATTTTTTATAAATTAAAATAAGTATTTGAAATTTTTAAAAATTAAAAGAGAAAAATTAACATACGTCAATAAATTCAAAGGCATTACACGCATTGAAGTAATTAAAAATAAAAAAAAAATTGCAAATGGAAAAAGAAAAGATTTATAATTAACTACATATAAATGGGTAAAATCCGGAGAAAGTATATTAAATACCAGGTTCTAAGGATCTTTTACATACATGAATAACATCTGTCTCATATAATCACTTTATGTTATTTATATATATTATTTTAATGGTTTAAGGGATACATGTCATTCATGCATGCAAAACATCCTCGTGACCCGGTCTCCAAAATCCGTGAGTGGCCAAAGACAAAACAACATTTACTATCTGTGCAAATCCGATATTTTTTACAATAGAATATCCTCTCCTTTTTTTGTTTCCCCTCAGGATATATGTGTTTTCTAAGGTTGAAGTAGAGATAAATGGAGCATTTAATTTTATATCTATAATATATAAGGTTTTGTTGAAAAAATTTCTGTATCCATTAATGATTCAAAAATCATAAACTACAAGAAAAATGATAAACAGCATCGGAAATTAGCGTCGATAAGAAAGTTGACTCTAATAGCGACGGGATTGAGTTGATTTTGCGTAAAAATATGTTAAAAAAACTTTGTAATTGGACGGCTAAAAAATAGAGGTGAATTAGCGACGAATTATTTTAGAGTCGACTATTATTTACGCAATTTGAGTCAAATTAGCAACGACATATTATTGGAAATTTTAGCGTCAACATAGAGGCAAAAATGAAAGCTCCCTCTCAAATTTCATGCAACTTGTATATTTAGAGGAAAATTAGCGTCAACATTATTGTCGACTCTAAAG
>CATIWQ010005503.1:0-16193 GCA_949673415.1 Euphorbia schlechtendalii
AACATCGGTACTCATGTTTTTGGGAGTCCTCACTTCGCGTTACGCGGAGGGTGATTTTCTAAAGTCATTGCCAACAAAGTTGATAATAGGATTATCTACTCTTTTTATATCAATAGCAGGTATGATGGTTTCATTTTGTGCTACTCTAATGATAATGCTAAAAGGGGATCTGAAACTTGTGGTTCCGATTGTTATGATAGCTAGTGTTCCGGTTACCCTTTTCATCTTACTCCAATTTCCTCTACTTGTCGAGATATTCGTGTCGACATATATGCCAGGCATATTTGACAGAAACATGAGGCTTTGGTACAAGTCCTGAGATTTTAGAGTCAGTTGTTGCAAATATTCATTCAAATAAAAAAAAATAAAGAGTTTGCTGCTAGGATTTTTTTTTTTTTGCATATTAGTTAATGTGAGAAAGAGCAATAGAAACTCTTGAAATATAGTATTGTAAATTTGTTGTAAATAAATTTGCAATGTGATTTTATTATCTCATGATAATTTAATTTATTGTCCCAAGGTACGTAATAATATTTCTTGTATATGATATATATAGACCGAAGGTTTGACATCAAGATGCTTTACTGTGATGAGATGATATGAGATGGTCTAGTGTAGTGTAATACTGACAAATAGTATCACTATTGATTTGATATCAAGATGCTCAATTAAAATCTCAGATTGTCCACCTGCATGCATTGTTATATTCATCCACAAGATATAATCTTGTTATAAGAATCAATAACCTTACTATCTCCTGTTCATTCCTACATTAAGTTCATCATATATAGTATTACGTGGTAAGATCTTCTCATCCATCATTGATAACAAGCGCTACTCAGAAAGCCCACAAACTAAACGCCTATTGAAGGACCGCAACCCATTACTTGGGCTAGCGTGAGAGGCGGTTATGCCAGCTGAGCAAGCTAATAGCCTATAAAATGGCACACGTCCCAAGGTGTGAGGTAACCAATTACCCCGCTCATTTTCATCATTAAATTCTCTCTCACGTTATGACTTGATCGTTGGAGAGGTTTCATCGGGCCTCCGGCCGAACTTATCTAACCCCTTTTGTCTTGCAGATCTCATTACCTATTTCAAAATTTAACATCAATTTTTTTTTTTGAAAGTTGGTGAAAGGGGTTATTTTGGCATGGACATCCCAACTATGTTGGCAGCCCCAATACACAAAACAAACCCCCTAACCCAAATATTATTAAAAATGAAAGAAAGAAAAAACATGGATGTTTGAAGAAAAAAACGCAAAGAAAGCTAAGCGAAACGAAACATGCTTTGTCCACTTAAATCATGAAAGTAAAAATCTCTACAAAACCGTGGTACTATAGACCAAAAAGAGCTTACAACTGTCATTCTACCATGGGCAGCTAATGCATCCGCAACCCATTCCCTTCACGATAGATATGTGAGCAGACGAAATGGAGGTGGAGAAGTCGTTGAAGACACTTCAGCCATCTAGCTCGCAAATCCCAAGGCACAAGAATGCTTCTGGCTTGAAATAAGCCAACCACATAAGTTGAATCGCTCTCTAACCAAAGATGTGACCAGCCCCTTGATTCCGCCTCCTCGATAGCAAAAATGGCTGCCAAGAGTTCCGCTTTGAATGCATGTGAAATCCCACCTGAAAAGGCAAAGCAATGTAAAACTTGTCCCGAGCTATCTCTAAATATACCTCCGCATCCGGACTCTCCTGGATTTCCCGAACATGAAGCATCCGTGTTGATTTTAACCCAATTCGGAGGAGGTGGTATCCATCTGATTGGCAAAATTTTAGGCGCTTTAGAAAGCCTAAGGGTTCAATTTAAATTCCGCAAAGTTCCTTGCTCCACCATCGAGTTCCATACTTGTCCAAGACCTATCGCATCCGTTTGTCGCAAAATCAACCATAATTGTCTTAAGGAATGATGAATGTTGGCAGCCTTTTCCTCAAAAAAACTAGCGCAACGCGTGTTCCAAATCAACCAAACCACGTTAACCACTCCCGCATTCCAAAGAATCTGCAGCTGGCTGCTAAACCGTTGTGATAAAGCAGAAGAGACAAGCGTTTTAAGATCCATATTTTCTGCCAAATAAATAGGACAGACCTAACCATAGCTGCTGAGCGAACGAACAATGGGTAAATAAATGATCCACATCATCTAAATGGTTAAAACAAAGGTTGCAGTGGGATACGATGTGAAAACCTCTCCGAATTAATCTATCATGAGTGGATATATATCCCGTAAAAGCTTTCCAACAAATTAAAGAATGAGATGGAGCGATAGATTGATGCCATATCTTGCGTGAGTTCACGCATTGTGGAAATTCACCAAGGTGCCAACGATAGAATAATTTGGTCGAAAAAATTCCTTTACTACCAGGTCGTCAAACACAAACATCATTAGTAGGCTCAACTTGCTCGATTAGAGTAATATCAAACCTTAAAGAAGCAGGAATAAACATAGGTAGATCAGACCAACCCAATTCGGAAAAAAGTCACTAACCTTTTCAGTTAAAACCATGCGCTGATGTAAATTGATTTGCATTTGTTCGGCCAATGGAGGAGAAATCCAAGACGTATTCCAAAAATTCAAATTCGAAGACGGCCCCAAGAACCAATGCGCATGAGACCGAACTATATCATAAATGTTTCTAATTGAGCACCAAACTGAGGAATGAGGAATATAGCCAACTGGAACCTCATTTTTTAAGAATCTTTGTCGAAGCAATTTTCCGCATTCACCACTGCCTGTCACAATTTTCCAAGCTAATTTAGCCAACATGGAGTTGTTAATTATCTCCATCTTCTTCAGCCCTAACCCCCCTGAATTTATTGCTTTGATGCAAATAGACCACGGAGTTGTCACTAACTTCCTCTTCTCTATGGAACCCGTCCAAACAAAATTTCAAACAGCTCTCTCAAGTTGGCTAAGTAAAGTTGAAGGCCACTTATAAATAGCAAATGAATGTAAAAGCGAACTATGTATTACTGACCTTACAAGAACAATTCTACCGGCCATTGATAAAGAGCTTCCGATCCAACAGGCGAACCTCGAGATAACTTTTTGTAACAATGGTTGAAGTTGAAGGGCTGACGGAGCACCATAAAACAACGGGACTCCAAGATATTTAAAAGGAATAGAGGAGGCTTGAAAACCCGTAACTGCTGCCAAACGCATGGCTCTTATGAGTTACTCCAACTGACCATCTGACCTGAATTTGCGCCATACAAAATCATTGCATCTTTGATAGCAGCCATATATTTTAATTTAGCCTTGCAAAATAGTAGAACATCATCGACGTAGAGCAAGTGGGATGGGAAAATGCTTTCTGAAGAATAATGTTCCCGGACCTAGCAAGGGAAGCAATCAACCGACTCAAAAAATCCTCCCCGATGCAAAACAATAACGGAGATAGGGGATCTCCTTGATGCACTCCCCTTCCACAACTAAAGTAACCTTGCAAACCCGTAGGTGTCAAAATTGATAAACTGGCCGATTGGAAGATACTAGGAATCCAAATGATAAAAACATCCAAGAAACCAAAAGAGTCCATTACTGAAAAAAGGAAATTCCGGTCCAAAGTATCAAAAGCCTTCTTAATGTCAATTTTCAGAGCTACATTCCCATCCACACATTTGTCACCGAGCATGTTAACACCTTCCGAGGCAATCGAGATAGGATCATGAATCACTCTACCCTTAACGAAATTGTATTGATTCCAGGAAAGAATCCTTGTCGCAACAGATCCCAACTGAGAAGCAAGTATTTTTGTAATAACTTTAAAAACAAAGTTTGACATCGCAATTGGCCTAAAGTCCTCAATCCGATTAGCACCTTCTACCTTGAGAATAAGAGTCATCACTCGGGAATTGAGACCCGATAACATGAAACTAATGTCAAAGAATGAATGCATCGCTGCACAAACATCTCGGCCTACCACCTCCCAAAAATTTTGAAAGAAACATCCCGTAAAACCATCAGGCCCAGGAGTACTGCTACCATCCATTGAAATGACTGTTTCTCATATCAAATCTGATGAGCGCCGAGCAACGAGCATGTCATTTTCAGCACTAGAAACCATATTCGGTATGAGTGAAGATATCAGCCCCGAATCAGCAACAACTCTATCATCTGCACTAAATAAATTAGTGTAAGAAGAAACCATGTGTGTAGAAATAGCATCCATGTCGAAACTAAGATCGTCACCCACAAACATGGAATGAATACTACCGGTAGCCTTCCGAATTTTGGCTACTCTATGATAGTGGTTAATTGCTCAAATTCGGTCTCCAAGTTCTTAATTGATGCTTGTGTAGGACTGTCTCGAAACTTTTAGAGAAATGAGCAAAAGATGAAATATAAGTCCTTGTAAAATAAAAGAATATTAAAAATAATTCATCGAACAAATTTGATATTTCACTAACAAGCAAGTAGACTACTATATAAGAATATTTTTAGGTTTACAAACTTGGTTATATGAACATTTTCTGAAGCAAATTCCATTCAAATTTTTACAAGAAATGATTCTAAAATGACATTCTCAATTTTATTTATTATTGATATTTTTAAATGATATAAAAATAAAATAATATATATTTTGTTTTGATAAAAAAGCTCTAGTTAAAATACATTATTGGAATCCCAAAATTATACATTGAAATAATTATATAATATTTGATGTGCCCACTCAACTCATGAAATGCAATTTTGAGCTTGGTCTCTAAAAGTCAACAATGGTAGCACAATGAGTTTGTGAGAGAAATAAAGAAATAATGCTAGCATAATGCGAAGTGTTAGTGTCATATGCAAGATTTGAGAATCAGCTCATGAAATAAAAGTTTGAATTGAATGTTGGTGAAATGTTGCATCAAAAGATATTTGGAGATATATGTTTCAAAGGATCGTATATGACAAAGTGTATTATCAAGGTTTGATGGTTAAAGAGTACATCACCAAATAAAGAGAAACAAATTTTAAATCAAGAGCGAGTGTTAGATTTTGATTACAAAATCTGTGATTGTTATTTTTTGATTTAATTAGCTTTTTTAATGTAGATATTAGAATAAAACCAGATTAAGTTTTAGTTTGAATTTTAAATTTTAGATTTTGATAGTTTAAGAATTGGTCATCTTGTAAGCATAGACATATATTTTTCTTAATAATATGTATTCGTCGAGTGGGCCGGGCCGGGCTTAGCGAGCTTTTTACAAAAGACGTTAACCTAAGTCCGGCCCAAGCCCTTACTTTAGAATTTCGGGCTCGGGCCGGGCTTGGGCCGGCCTAACAAGGTCATTCCTAAACCGGGCCCAAGCCCATGAATATGTTTTTTTTGTTATAAATTTTTTTATTACATTAATAGAAAAAATATAAAAAAAAGTCAAAATATATTTAAACTTTAAATATAATTGCATTGTTTACTTAAAATCTTTAATATTTAGTAACATTTATTGTAACCAAGTATAAAAATTTAATAGGATAAAATATAAAATCTTAAAATAATAATAAATTTAATATATAAATATATAAAATTATTTGTCGGGCTGGGCTCGAACCGGACTTAGATATTTATATAAAAACCAAGCTCGGCTCATAAATCTTCTTGCTTTGACGGGCTCGGGCCGGGCTTTTTTAAAAGTGAGTGCCGCCCAGCCCGCGAACAGGTCTAATAATATGTGCCCACTCAACTCAATTAAATTAAATTTTATTCTTTTTGTAATAAGAAAGTATATACTCAATATAAGACACTATTTTGCATTATTGTATTAATACGAAAGAGAATGTTAAAATTACCTTCTTGAGATAAAAAACATCTAACATATTATGTAGGATCAAATCGAAACAAAACTTACTTAATGTTAAATGATTATTAATCAATTGTATAATAATGATGGAGAGTGAGAAGACGAGACCAAAGTTTGACATACATTACATTTAGGCGATGAGTTTAGCAGAGTGAAAAAAAGTGGGATGCAATTATGTTAAAGTGAAATGATTCTTTTCAGTGATTCAATTCACCATTACTATATAAAGATATAATATATGTAATTTAAGTATTCAAATTATGTGACAGATGGAAACAAACAAAGCGAAATCTTAGGAAAACCCTAGCTTCTTTCATTGAATACCTTCATCGTCGGCCACCATGGCCGCCGGCACGTCTTTGACTTCTCATCTACCACCGATTCGTGATGATAGTATCCACCTGATACTAAATTGTGGCTCATCTTTTTCAAAACCACATGTTGGCTTGAATGATTTAATTTCGAAAGAAATTGCCCCAAAGCAATCTTTTTCTTCGGTTCTTGCTAGCAATCAAAAGGAAGCTGTAGTCGTCTCTTAGGTTCATTCTCTTATCAAGGATGCGGGAAGCGGTTACAAAGCTATGAAAATTCCACAGGCTCTTTGTGAAGAAGGAATTAACTTGTGCAAGTTTTCTGTTATTGGAAGACTACGTTTATTAAAGGTTGATATTCCTTGGAAACATGCGGACCTCAAATGCAAACTTTCAAGGATTTGTAATATCTTGCAGGGTTGAAAGCTAATATTGTTGGGGAATGGGTACTTTCACGTTATCATGCCATTGGAGGAATTGGTTGCAAGAGTCGCAAAGGTTTGGGTCAGACTTTTCAATTTGCCATGGGAATTTTGGGAGAAAAGAACTTTATCGAATACTGCTCGTGGAATTGGAATTTTACTTCGTCTTGATAGAAACACAATTAATAGGGAATTTGTACACTATGAAAGGATTATGATAGACATTGATTTGACGACTCCGTTGAAAGATTAGATTCGTGTTAATACAGAATCAGAAAATTTTTTGGTTATATTAGAATATGTGTTAGGCTTTTATTGTGTCCATTTGCCTTATGTTTAGTTATTGAGTTGTAAAGTCAATTTCGTTTTGTATGACTGTGTTTTTGTTAGGCCCGTTTAAGCCCATTCAGTTTTGTAAGCCAGGTTTGTTCAGGGTTGTATATAAACCCGTTTTTATCTAGGGTTAGCTCTCCCTCTGCCGCTTGCTTCCTCTGGCGATTTTAGGCCATCTGATGCATTCCTTTGATCCTTTCTCCAGCGCATGATTTTTTCGGTTATAACGGCCTGATGTGAGGTTTGTGAGTTTGTTACAGCTTTGTGTATATATTTTCTCCTCTTCTCAGTTTTCTGTCATGTGATGTATAGTCTGTTTTGGCTCCTTTACTATTTCAGTTTTAGAGTTCTTAGGGTTTTAAGTTTTCTTGGATAATCTCTGTAAACTTGTGCCGATTTGCAACTCAATAAAGCTCCTCATCTTAAGATCCTTGGATTACTCCTTAAAAAGTTTGGCATATTAAGTCCAAGAGGGAGGAACCAAGTAAAAATCGCTTGTGTTCTTTTGTTTACTGCTGTATTTGTATGTTTTTCGCGATTGTTTGGGGTTAATCCGCTTCAATATGAAAATATTCCATCTATGTTCCACATGTCATGCAATAGGACACGCACCTATCAATTGTAGAAAGAATGGGGGGACTGGTGTAAATCCGTTGTAGCCTACTATGGAAATACATAGACCTCGTGGTCTTTCAAGATCAATTTGGTAGAAGAAAGAAACTGATTTATCAAAGCCGTAACAAGAGCAAAGGAACTCAATGAGGAATTTGCAAGAACATCTCGTTTTGGAGTAGGAGGATCGTTCATTGGAGGGAGCTTCAGATGATGATTCAGCTCATTCGTTAAGTGATATAGAGAGATCTCATGAGAAAGATGTTGATTCTACCATTTATGTGAAGCATCTGGAAGGGAATTGGAAAATGGGGGTATCCGACTCCGATGAGGCAAATGAGACCATTGACATGGGAAAATTGGAGCAAGCAATGTTAAACACGAATGTACTTAAAATCGAGGACATTCCTGCAACGAATCTTGCGGTTGATTTATTATACAAAGCAAATGAATCGGGTAGAGAATCTGCTACGACAATTTTTGAGAGTCAACCATTGGTTAATAAGGGAAATCCACAACATCAATTGAGGAATAATGATGGTGGGACGGTAGGAAAGTATGAGAAAAAGAAGTCTCAACTGAACGTGGATCAGTAGGGACAGTTCCTATAACTCTTCACCCGAAGCAAACAACGCCAATAAAATTTGGTTGAAAGGAAAAGGAATCCCGATTCTGGGGCACACATGAGATTTCTAATCTACACGAGAGGGTTGCAAGCCCTTTGGGTTATTATTCCTTAAGATCATCTTAGCACGAAAGCAGTCCTTTATGGAGTAGAGGTAATCAGATTATGATAATTTTTGTCCACTCGTGCATGGTTGAAAGCAACCCCGAGCTTCCAAGAAGTAGGATGAGCTCCTGGTACTTTGCCTTTAGAACTTGTTTAGTTGTAGTTTATTCCTGCTTTACCGTGTTTTTCCTTTACCTATACCTGTTGTATTAATCTTTTATTAATAGGGCCATTAAAAGTATTGTAAAATAATTAATGCCTATACACTTCAGCAAATTAAGAATTCCCAATGTATACATTATGTAACGATAAATGGTAATTTGTTCAATTTGAGCTGAAATTATGCATGTTAGTTTATAAAAATACAATAAACCACATTGATAATTTTTTAATATGTTTAAGGGGCACAAATAGTTTTTAAAATTCCAAAATGACCATAAACTTTAAAAAATTATAATAAAATGAAAATCTATTGAACTTATTCAAATCTTGATAAATAATTCTTTAATAATATACTTAAATTATGAGAATGTTTAATTGAATAAATTATCCTATGTAACATCATAATTCTCAATGAAAAAGTAATCTAATTTTTTTTGCTTACCTTTTGAAATCACCGATCCCATTCTGGAAAAAACATTTCACAAATCCCTTTCGAATTGTGGTAAAAATTTTCTAACTATTTGACTATAAGTAAGTTGATTCTGACTCTAAGTAAGTTGATTCAGACGTCAAGTAAAGTCGACTCTGAGTAAATTGATTTTGAGTAGTGGCCTATGGTGAGTAATGGCTACGTTGAGTAGTGACTAGGCTGAGTAAAACGAGAGCAAAAGTTAAACAAGTCGAGTGGAATCGTGTCTGAGACATTGTCTTTAAAGGATATTTGACAATTCCTCCAGAATTAAACAACTTCTCACTTTCGAGCGAACGTGTAATTATGAATCATAATGTATAGTATATAAATCCAGAAAATTGTTAGAGAGAAAAGGTTTGCAAGAACTACATCGAAAAAGAAAACAACTAGCTCTTTCATAAGTATAAAAAAGGCATTTAACTCCTGATTAAAAATATTTTATCAAAGAAAGATATCAAAATTGAACTGGTACATGAACCCTCTCAAAATTCATGTATGTAGGACGCCCTTGTAGGGGGGAGGGGAATTCCACCAAATTCACATTAAAAATGAAATTTTGATAATATATCTCATGTGCTCAAGAACCCACCTAATCATTTTCACAATTTAGTAAGCCCATAATCATATTTTCAAATAAACTCTTTTACCAATTATAAAAAAAAGTAATACGGGATAAAAAAACATGTTAGAAAGTACACTTTTAAACACATTTTTTTCCGAACTTGAAAAATAGTAAAATCACATATCATATTTGAAATTTACTAATAATTGGTGAAGCACAACTCAACCATTCATAGTTTGTTTAAACGTCTAATGACTCTTTGTAAGTATTTAATTTCATTTTGTGAGTCTTAATTAACTTCATTTATTATTTAGATTTGTAGAAATGTTAAGACTCTCAGAACGTAATTACCTAATGTCCTTGTTTAATATTTGATTATTCAGAGTTGGCGGGTAGTTCCAAAAGAAGAGCAAATGTGAAAAAGAGAAGAAATTAAATAGGTGAAAAGAAAGAAAGTAAGAAGATATGGATTTAATTCGAATAGACAGCAAAAGCAAAAGCATTATCAACCTTTGTTATGCTTGTCGAATTGATTATTCTTGTTTATATTTCTGCCATACGACAAATTGGTTACTTAATTTAGGAGAAAGGATTTTCATAGTTTGTTCTAGATGTATACTTTTGACGTATTTCTAACCAAACATTAATTGATTTCCATTAAACATATTTCAATTTTTGTTCAAATGTAATGGTTAAATGCATCTTTACCCGTTTGAATTTGTTGCAAATAATTTATAACCTCCAAAAATAAGTAGGAGTGTCACACAGACGTTAACTAGTTCAATTGATCACTGGTTCAATCACAGTTACATTTAAAATTTGATTATTTTGTTAAAGTTTCGAATCAATCTTACAACCTCTCATGTACATAGCATATGACTTACCATTGAACTATTACACTCAATTGCACTATACTCTCATTTTAATCTTTTAAAATGTTAAATTTAAATTACTTAAATGAAACTACTCCCTCCATCCTAATTTAATTGTCTTTCTAAAGTTTTGCTCTTATAATTAAGAAAAGATTCAAAAAGAACAATTTAAACTTTTGTATTTATCACATTGATTGATTGGTTAATAAATTCATTGTTATTAATATAGATAGAATTAAAAGAGGGATGAAATAAATCCCTTAAACATATAGTAAAATAAATTCATTTTTATTAATATGGATATAATTGAAAGAGAGATGAAATAATTCCCTTAAATATAGGAATGAAAATCGATTATTATTAATGAGAGCAGAAGAAAGATGGAAAAAATAACAAATGAAATGACAATTAAAATAGAATGAGATAAAATGATTAAAGAGAAAATTTAAATGGTATGGAGGAAGTATTATTTTATTTTTAAATACAATATAACACATTTGTTTAATTTTTTATTTAATATTGTGTGTGAATAAGATTGACTATTATATATTATAAAAATATTTTTATTTTCAATTTTATTTTGTTATTTAAGTAAATAAAATTTAAAATTTAAATTATTTTCAATTCAAATTAACAGAAAATTATTTACATAAAAATTTAAATGATTGCATCAACTTTTTAATATGTTGTGTCAAAGGGACTAATTTTATTCTTTCAATACTTAATTTTCATATATTATTAACAAAATCTATTTACTTTTTTTTATTGAATTTAAAAATATTATTTTAAAACTAATGATCACTCATTTCATATAAATATGTTGGTTGGTTATAATTTTGTGGTCTGTTTTGATTGAATTATGATATAATAATACTATATTATTAATTATTGATGTAGTATAATTTGTACTACATGATTAAAAATATTTATACTTTTCATATGGTTTAAGAAAATCCGGCTCTATCACTGAATTAATATGATTGAACCTTAAATTCATGACTCTTTCCCTTCACTGGTTTGATAGTCGATCCGAGTTTGAAAACCATGCTTAAAGTCACATGTTAGATTCTGGTTGATTTGGCTCTCTAAATCATTCTCCTCTTATTTTTTTCACTCTAATAAAAAATTGACATGTGACGTTCAATGAGCAAATTAATGCAACATAGACAAGTTTAGAGGTTTAACAAAAAATTTGAAAAATTCACGAGGGCAAGCAAGTCATTTGCGTCAAAGATGCATGGAACTTTTCTAGTTTTTAAACATATATAAATATGATTTAAAGTAAATTATATAGTAAATTAAATATTACATAATATTATAAACAAATCGTCAATGGAACATACTCAACCAATCAGAAACTTCACAAAAAAGAAGCTTGAGGACTCTTTTGTAAGTAACTTAGTTTTTATACTATTTTTTCTTCCTTTTCTTTATATTCATATAGATTGGTGTTAAATGTTGAATGCTTATATAAAATATTTAATTGCAGTCTCTTATCAGATATATGCAATATTAATTTTAATTGTGTTCGAAGGCAAAATGACGTTGACAAGTATTTTATTAATTATTCAAAGGAGATGGCGGGTATTGTTCCAAAATTGTTAGAAGGGCAAAATGATAAGAAATGGAGCGTATTTATGAAGAATTATTTGGTAGCAAATGATCTTTGGGGTATTGTTGAAGAAACTGAAATTTGTCCTCTTAATCCACTCGAGGCTGAAACTGAATTCAAGGCTTGAAGAAGGAAGAATGCTGCTGCTCTTCATGCCATACAAATTTCAACTGCTGATTCTATGCAATCTCGAATTCTAGGAAGCTTTATGTGGGTAACACTCAAGGTATGATGTTACAATAAGAACAACCTCCTCTACCTGACACTAATCAAGGTATAGTGCTTTAATTCATTGACTTGTTTTGTCAAGTAAATGCTATCTATATATCGAAGCGCATATTTGATGTACTGAGTATGAGATTGATATCATATAGGCTCAGCTTATATGAGGAGACTTAGGTTCTGAATGGAAAATTATAGCAAGGACCGTGTCCTGAGTACATTTTCCTTGCATGCTTGACACGTGTCCCATAAATGATTTTATACCTTTATTTTTTTCATTATTTTATTCATTTATGAGACACATATCAAGCATGTAAAGAAAAGGTCCTCAGAATCTGATCCTTGCTATAATTTCCATTTGAATACTTCTATGAGATTCTGTATCGAGGAGGGTTACCAATGACTACACTTCGAATATGATTGTCTCGGTGAATATAAACTTTTTTTAAGGAGGTTGCTAATAGGGATTGCATTGGGGTAGACATCCCACCTAGGTTGGCCATAAAAGAGGAAACATATTCCCAAGTTCTATTAAAAAGCATAAACAAAAAGTGTTCATACAAGAAAAGGAAATAAAAGTTCAGTGAACCATAAACTTTCATGGTTACATAAATCATGCACGGAATAATCTAAAAACAAATATGGAGTCCCACGCAATCAACTCAGACAAAAGTCTCCCTGTGATTTACTAGAGCATTTACAAGACAATTTCCTTCCCTGTACATATGTGTAACAATGGGGTGCATCTACAGACCTGTTCCTGATAATTTTGGGAGCCCTGGAAAAAATTACGTAAGGGGCTCTCAATTTCAAAAAAATTATAATAAAAGTTTCACAGTTAGGAATTAAACATACATTTTCTAACTCAGTTTCATTCAATTAATGTTTATTGTAAACACAACACAAGTTAAAAGGTTAAAAAAATTATTTTGACCCCTTTTTCGCTATGGGCTCAATAGAAGCTTTTATATGCACCTGAATGCTCCACTCTACCACGTGTTGAAATTTAACGAACGTAGAAATTTGAACTCTCCACCATCATGTATGAACTTTCCATTTTACTTCTTATAATATTAAACTTAGTTATTAATGGTTGAAATTAACGAATGCATGCAGCAATGAGTAATGAGGATGCAAGTGCACAAGAAAAATATATGAGAGTGGAATTCCGGAAGCTAGCGAAAGCTATAGAAAGAGGCGATACAATGCAGTCAAAACCTCAATTGAGAATCATAAAGATGCGGTCATTGAAAAATGAGCTCAAAGATGAATTTGATGGTGGGACGCTGCTTCATCTTGCAACATTAGCCGGAAACCTAGAAATAGTTGAGATGTTATTGGAGATATTGCCAAATGAAAAATTAGAAGCCGCCGATCTTGGAAATCAGAAGGCACTAATGGTTGCTGCTACAAATGGAAGCACAAAAATGTTGAATGCTTAGTGAGAAAGAACGTAAAGCTGGTAAGTATAGCAGACAAAACTGATCAACTGCCACTTGAAATGGCATGCAAATTTTGCCACAAAGAAACCGCTCTCTATTTATATGCTCTCACTCCTTTCGAGTTGTTGCTTCCACAAAATGGAACTTTTGGATCCTCCATTGTTGATGCCACTAAGGTGTAATGCTAGGTAAGATTAATATTATTTAACATCCAAAGTCGTCTAAATTAGCTAACTTTTGCCTACTGTTCCCCTAAACTTTGCTAAAGTGTAGCTTCTAATGGCGATCATGAGAAAATTTATGCACTTTTACCAAGTTACGAGTCTATGATAAACCATTATAAGTTCAGGGGCAGTTGGAAAAATTCGCCAATCAACTAATACATTATCATTATTTACATACACCAAATGTTAAAAAATGAAAGATATTGCATTGGATCTCATACGGCGTTGTCCAAGCTTGGCTACATCACTATGTGCTTTTGAAATTAATTAAACCTCTCGTTACATTTTCTAATGTAACTGATTTATTTCCAAGTGGTAACACATTTTGTATTCTGGAAACGATGGATCTATTCTGGTTAGTTCCTCCATTTCTCTGTTTACTAATTCTTCATGTTATAACAATGACTTTTATAATTTTGCCTTAGTTTTTTCTGCCACTTCATATATTTCTTGAAGTCAGGTGAATATCATTTGAGATATGTGCATCTTGAAAAAGACTGTCAAGGTCTTGAAAATAAACTATTAAACATGTAAAGAAAATGCGGAAAATAAATAATACAATATTTAAGGAGTTCGACTTCTAATAAGTCCACGTCTCCACCTAGGGTCTCTCACCCAACCCAAGGTAGTCAATGCTATTTTATTAATTCTACCTTTAGGGTCCTAGATACAAACTAGAAGAATTCCGTTACTTCTAATCCCGTAGCTAATCCCGCTATTATATCTAGTACAACCCAATTCCCGAATTAATAAAATGATCAATCTAAACTCTCAAGCGTTTGAGTATTGTAAATACTCTTAGCTATAATGATACTCTCAAAGGTAATAACAATAATAATGACAAGAGAGTAGAATAAAACGATGTAGTGAAAGTTGAAGCTCTTTGATTCTTGTAACTATGAAGCTTTTTGATTTCTGATGTAACTTGTTGTCACTCTGCTGTCTCTATCTCACTTCAACCTTCTGAATTATTTCCTTTATATAGACTCTATGAAATCTATTAGTCGTTGGAAGAAATCAAGTAACCGTTTGATTGAGTTCTAGCCGTTTGAAACAAATCTCTTCCAAAAGATTTGTTGGACTTTTTCAAACAGGTTTCTATCCATTTATCCAGCTGCTATATAACTGAATAAAGCCTTAATTATGGCTAGATAAAAGCCAAAATTATCTCACAAATAATATTCAAATAAATAAACAATATCTTAACAATATTGACCAAATAAATTCGAATATAACAAAGGATAAATAAAAGAGATAAAATCCCAGCTTTATCCAAACAATTCAAGTATTTGAATAAATCAAATATCCACAAGAATTATCCACAAGATAAAACCTGCATATTAGATAATTAATATCAATTAAGCATCACACAAAATAATTTATTTTTCTTCATCATCAACATAAGAGTTAACAATCTCCCCCTTGATGAAGACAAAACAAATATGTAGTATCATAAACCTGTAAACCAAACTCCTCAAAAATTTATAGCAAAGTATTAAAAACAATATCCAAGTATAGCAATATAAAGCACCATATAACACAATTAACAAAATGAGCATTGCATAAAGTACTTAAATATTTCTCTTCCTTTTTGTCTCCATCAAGGAGGGAGAATTTAAACAAGAAAATGCGTACCACAAACTCTCCCTGAAAATGTACTTCCATAACCTTTTCGAGACCAAGCATTAAACTTAGATTTATATTCAGGATGTATCATGTTTGGTGGTCGGGTTCCCTTGATAACCCAAATTTGTTTGGCTTGATTTCTCATTCTCACGGGAAAGGTGTTTCGGATGATATAAGGGTCATTTCTTCGGTATGGACAGGTGAGTTTGATATGGCCCTTTTTGCAACAATAGAAACAGGTAGGAGTGTTTCCCTTTGGTTTGAAAAATTTGGTTTCTCTCTTTTTGGGAAAATTGTTTTGGTAACCCAACCCGGCTTTTGTTCAAAGAGGAATGTTGACTACCAAGTGACATATTAAGATTGAGTTCAGACCCTGTGAATTTAATGAGTGAATCATGCTGTTCTTGAAACTTCTCATTCAGTTCCTTGATCTCCTTTTCCAATTCTTGAATTCAGTTTTCATATGAAACTATCTTCAATTTCAAGACCTTGAATTTAGATATCAAAGCCTTGACATCATTGTCAAGGGCTGACTGAGAGGCCTTGAGACAGTCTGTTTCCTCCATAAAATCCACATTGATACTTACCTGTTCTCTTAGCTGGTCTCTAAGAGTGTTTGCTTGTTAGATCAGACTTTCTTCATTGAGAATCATATTTCTAATAAATTCTATGACAACATCAGAAGGACTAGATAGAAGGTTCTTTACCATTCTTTCCAAGTGATCTTCCTTTGAGTCATCATGGTTTGCCATTAAGCACAGATTTGCATGCTCCTCATTATCACTTGAATC
>CATIWQ010005512.1:0-37447 GCA_949673415.1 Euphorbia schlechtendalii
GGTTTTTTACTAGGTGACAATGACTGATTCCTCCTCGTCCACTAGTAGCCAGTTTAGTAGGGAATTAGTTGAGGTGAACTCCAAGTATTTCAAACCCTTGACCATAGATTATACTGACTATATCTCAACCTCTAGGGTATCTCCCTGAACTGAAGCCATGTTTGAGTCAAGAGAGAATCGAGCATCCCGCAACAAATCTACCTCATCCTCCCAATCCTCTTCTGCCTCGGTCTGGGCTAAGATAGATGAGGAGATGGGTCGATTTCCCCCAGCGCAGCCTCGGGAATCCATCGGGGTATCATCTCGTGTGTGTAGGGTGAAGAGGAGCGCAGCTCATCCAATGAAGCGGCATGTGACTACTCGTTCTGAAATAGTGTCAAGGGGGCAAGGAAGAATTAGAGAAATAGTAAATAGGACTCCACTGGTTGAGCTGACTGAGTCGGTTCAAGATCCAGTTGATTTAGAGTTTGAGAAGGAAGTATTTCCTTGGCTCAAGGAGTGTGAAGTGGTGCTTCCCTCGAAAAAGCAGCGGATCACTCGCCCGCCTGCGGGGTATTTTGGTGTCTATATGGACCAAATTTAGTCTAGCTTCGTTTATCCACTTCCTGAGGGTTTAAGTGAAGTTTTGAGAGCTTTTCGGATTAGCCCGGCTCAACTTCATCCCAATGCCTGGATAGATCTAGTGGGACATTACCTCATCTGTACTGGTTTGGAGATGCATTTCGATGCCGAATTTTTCAGGCGGATTACATCACTGAGGAAGACAGCAAGTGAGGATTTATATCATTTTGCTCATCGAGGTGGCTTTTATAGATTCACGAGAAAGTAGATTTCGTGAAGAACTTCAAGAATTATTTGGTTTTTATTAGACAAGAGGACCGCTATCCCCTCTTTCCAATGAGTGGAATCTCTCTCCCGACTTGGGATGTAGCTTCACCGGCTCAGATAATAGAGTAGAAGCCTTTAAGGCCCTTAAGCAAGGGATGTGGCCATGCTAAAACATTAGCTGGGCAATGATGAAAAATATTATAATTATTGAGCCGGGCCAGTCGGATCCCATTTATCACTCCGGACCCGGGGTTTTCTCAGGTATTTATTTATTGTCCTTTCTTTTCAATGTTTAATTTTCCCTCGGTTGGTGAACTTGTACAATAAGCTACCAAGGGATCGAAAGGTACCAAACGTTCTTCTGAACGAGTAGAGCCTGGACTTGTGAATGCAGTACCTGGTATCTGAAGCAGAGACCCAAGCAAGCATAAAAGGAAACGTAAGGCTCCAGTTGCTGAGGAAGTTCCTGAGCCCGTTGCCGAGGTACCTCATTCTCCTACTGCAGAAGAGACTACCCTTCAGCCGGTAAGAATTCAGTATTCTTCATATTGATATTTTTGTTTGGTGCCTAAGCTATCTCTTTGTTTCAAAGTGCCAATTTGGATATTCCTGCTGACTCCTCCAAGTGGATTAACCCTGAGTCTCTCCAGGCGAATCTTCTTTCCTTTGCTGGTGAAGGCAATCCCTCAATTTACACCACCCCGATCCAAAATGTGCTGAGGACAATCCTGCCACTCCCTTTGAAGAAGAAAGATTTGGCCACCGAGAGTTTACTTCAGTCATCCAAGACTCTGTTCATGATGTCCACTGAGGTAGTTTCTATCTTCCTAACAATTTATTGTTTAGTGTTTTTGTTTTCTATTGATGTTATATTGCTTGCCATTTTAATTATATTTAGTCTTATGCATTTGAGCCGCCTCAATGGCCTTATGATTACCGTTTTAATTGTATTTAGGTCTTATGCATTTGAGCCACCTCGATTTTCTTATTTGTGCAATCTCAAAGTATGATCAGTACTTAAATGTGCACGTTTTAAAATTAATTGCAATTTTATTGAATGAATAAAAAAAACATCCAGGAATTCTATGCGTCCGGTCATCTACTTCTTCTAAGGATGTGCCGCCTCATTAAAAACCTTTTGGACACCGGCGGGGAAAAAGCCCATAAAGGAAAAGAGTACGGTCGCTTAGATCCTTCTAGGAGTCGTATGCCGTGTAATATGGCCTCAGCTTTACGATGTTCCATGTTCTTGGGACCTCCTTTCCCTCCATTATCTATAGCTTATAAGTTGCTGGTCCGATGACTTATGAAACTTTATAGGGGCCTTCCTAATTCACCCCCAGCTTGCCTTTCCCCTCTCGCGCCTGTGAGGTTGTCGCGTCCTTGAGGACCATGTCACCTTCTTGGAGGCGGATTTCTCGAACCTTAAGGATGCACGCCCTTTCCCGCTTCTCCTGCAGATCGTCAAGATGGTATCTCATGTTGATGTCATTTTCTTTCTCCTTGTAGTATGCCACTCGGTCAGATGGCGGACTGATTTCAATGGGCAGAACCACCTCGACCCCATAGACCATTGAAAAAGGTGTTTCTCCGGTAGATGTGCATGAGGTTGTTCGGTATGCCCATAGAACATTGACCAGCTCATCTGACCAAACTCCCCTTCTTTCCATCACTCTTTTCTTTATTCCCTGGCCGAGTGTTTTATTTGTAATCTCCGTCTGGCAGTTAGTCTGCAGGTGAGCTACTGAACTAAAGTGGGTCTCAATCTTTAACTCTTTGTAGAAGTCTTGGAATTTGCTGGACGTGAATTACGTACCATTATCTGAGATGATTCGGTGTGGTACTCCAAATCGCATAATGATGTTCTTTTTTATGAAATCCAGCACTCGTTCCAGTGTGATGCTGCTAAGAGCGACCGCCTCTACCCATTTAGTAAAATGGTCAATGGCCACCAGGATCCACTTTCTTTGTCCTCTTGCTTCAGGGAGAGGTCCTGCAATGTCAATCCCCCATGTTGCAAATGTCCAGGCGATCAATAGGGGGAGCTGCATTGTTTGAGGGACGTGAGATTTTTGTGCATGAATTTGACATTGGTGGTAGGATTTGACGTATATCTCCGCGTCTAAGTTCATAGACTCCCAATAAAATCCAGCTAGACTTGCTCTCCTGACTAACGTTACTGCTACCTGATGGGAGCCATAATCTCCTTCATGGAGTTCTTGTAAGATTTTGGCTCCTTCTTGAGCTGTTATGCACTTCTTCCAGGCATCAGAGTAGGATTTTCTGTAAAGCTCTCCATTTAGCAAGGAAAACCGCATAGCTTTCTTTACTGTTTTGGTAGCCTCAATTTTATCATCTGGTAATTTATTCATAGCGAGGTAATCGTAGATGGTCTTCATCCACCCGAGATCTCGCTGTTCAATCATCAAGCTTGCCTTGATTTTGTTATTTGGGTGGATGATTACCTCATATGGGCACATGAGGCTCTTCCAGTCTTCTCTGCTCGAATTCGCCTTGGATAATTCATCTGCTCGCTCATTTTCTTTCCTGGGGATATGCTCGATCTTCCAGGCTACCCCTTTTGACTCTAGTATCTCAATAAGATTTCTTACCTTTGAGAGATACTTTGCCATTTCTCTCTCCTTCGTCTCGAAGTTTCTGTTAATCTGGTTAGTAACCAGCCTAGAGTCACTTTTGAGCAGCAATCGATCTGGTGCTATCTCTCGGGCTAGCTCCAGCCCTTTGATAACAACTTCATATTCTGCCGCGTTGTTAGTTGCGGGGAATGCCAATTTGGCTGCGTAGTTGAATCTGATCTTTCCTGGGCCTCGAATATATACGCCGACTCTGGCTCCTTCATGGGAGGATGCTCCATCCACTAAAATTACCCATACTTCAGTTTTGATTTCTTTGGCGGGCTCGAGCCCCGTGAATTCAACCACAAAGTCAGGTAGAACTTGAGCTTTCATGGCGCTTCTACTTTCAAATCTTATGTCATACTCCCCCAATCGGATAGCCCACTCAGCTAATCTCCCAGATGTCTCAGGCCGTTGGAGGACCTTCTTCAGCGGGAAATTGATCCTCACTGTAATTGTATAGGCCTGGAAGTACGGTCTCAGCCTCGTGGAGGCCGAGATCAATACCAGGGCTAGTTTTTCGTTCCGAGGATATCTGAGCTTGGCATTCCTCAGCACTTTGCTAGTGTAGTAAATTGGGAACTGGTCTTGGCCTTCCTCTCGAATCAAAACAGTACCTGCCACCTCGTTAGTAGCGGCCAGGTACATGTACAATACATCATCTGGCTGGGGTGTGCTAAGGAGTGGCGGTTTTACCAGGAATTTCTTCAGCTCTTCGAAAGCCTTTTGGCAGGGTTGATCCCATTTGAAGTCTTTATCCTTCTTCATTACCTTGTAGAAAGGCATGCATCTCTTGGCGGAGAAAGATATAAACCTCCCCAAAGCATTGATTCTACCATTCAACTTTTGGACCTCGTTTAAGGTTCGAGGCGGTTCCATTTTCAAAATTACCTCGATCTTTTCTAGGTTGGCCTCTATCCCTCATTGGGAAATCATGAATCCAAAAAACTTGCCTCCTCTCACTCCAAATGTGCATTTTTCCGGGTTGAGTTTCAGGCGATATTCTTGTAGTATTTTGAATACCCTTCGAATGTCTTCTGCATGCTCCACCTCGCTTATGCTTTTTATTATCATATCACTACATAAACCTCCACCGATTTTCCTATCTTGTCTCGGATCATTTCATTGATCAGCCTTTGATATGTGGCTCTCGCATTTTTCAAGCCAAAGGGCATGACTTTGTAATAGTAAGTGCCTTCGTGAGTTATGAAGGATGTTTTTTCTTCATCAACGGGGTATATGGGTATCTGGTTATACCCACACTTGGCATCTAGCAACGAGTAAACTGCGTAGCCTGCTGTTGCGTCCGCCAATTGATCCATGCTGGGCAGCGGGTAAGCATCCTTTGGGGTGGCTCTGTTTACATCAGTGAAGTCTAAGCACATTCTATAGGCTCCGCTTAGTTTTTTCACCAGCACGACGTTGGACAACCAGCTAGGGTAATGGATTTCTCTGATGTGCCCCGCTTTTAAGAGTTTGCCTACCTCTTCCTCAATGGCCTTTTACCTTTCGGGAGCATGCTTTCATTTCTTTTGGACGACTGGCTCGGCATTTGGGTTCAAGTTTAGCCTGTGTTGCATAACCTCAGGTTTGACCCCCACAAGATCTTCTGATAACCATGAAAAAATATGTTGTTGGTCTGTGAGGGTGCAAATTATTTCTACCTTTGCATCATTGCAAAGGTTTCTTCCAATCTTTAGCGACCGTTCTGGGCCAACTTTGAGCTCTTCCAGCTCCTCCGTCACCTTGATTTTCTCTGGCCTGTTCGCCTCCAACTCCTCTTCCACCAGGAGTGATTCTCTGTGTAATGAAGCTAGGTATGCCTCCTGAGCTACTTGAGGGTTACCTATTACCACCGTAGTTCCTTTCGTAGTTGGTATGTGAAATACCAAGTCCATTGGGGAGATGAGCATGCGAGTTTCAGTTTGGAAAGGTCTGCCCAATATAACATTGAACCCTACCGAGATGTCTGCAATGGTAAACTCTACTTTCCCGTGGAACTTATGCTTGAGGCTCCCCATTTCCACTTCCAATGTAACTTCACCTAACGATTGTATGGGTTGGCCATTAATCCCAATGAGCGACGAGCATCCGGCTCGAATCCGGGAGTGATGCACTCCCAACTTCTCCACAATACTCTTGGTGATAATATTCACCGAGCTGCCAGTGTCCAAGAGGATTCTTCTTACTGTGAAGCTCTCCATAATTGCTTCTACCACTATGGGATAGGCGTGCTGCTTTTCAACCAGCGAGTTTTTCCTAAACGGCCTCAAGATTTTTGCCTCGCTTTCTACTTTGTTCTTTTTCCTAGACGAACCTCTTGCTTTCTTTTGGGGCTGTTCGAATTATGATCCACCTGCGATCACCATTATTATACCTTTTGTTCCGCCAGACTTTCTATTCGAGTCTTCCTTCACTCCCCTCTTTCCTTTCATATCTCCTTGTGATTCCTTTCACGAACTGGCTGAATTTACCAGCCTTAATAAACTCATGTACTATGTCTGCCAATGATCGGCAATCATCCGTGTGATGTCCCTTAGCTCTGTGATAGTCATAGTATTTGTTCAAGTCACGCCCTAAGGAGACTCCATCTGGGATTTTAGGAAAGCGAATGTTCTTCTTCTTTAGGGTCTTTTTGATAGCCACTAGTATTTGGCTCAAAGGTGCATTCAGCTTGGGACGGTCTTCTTCTCAATCAACATATCCGCCTCGACTAGATCCGCCTCGTCCTTTCCGCCTTCTATCATAAAATCTTGGTCTATCTTCCCTCTTTTCTTCTCTGCCCCAACCCTCTTTTCTTCTATTGAAATTTATTTCATCAGCTGGGATCAGGTCCTTGGCCATGCCAAGCATTTGTTGCAAGCTTTTTGGATATCTAGTAAGGATCGCATTTCTCAGGTCTCTACTGTACGTGCCCTTTAACATTGCCTCTTTAGCTGTGCTGAAATCTAAGTCTCGTACTTCCAGGCAGGCTTCATTGAAACGGTTGTAATAATCACGAAGACTTTCTTCTGACCCCTGCACAATTTTGTGTAAACTCCTTGTTACCAACCCGACTGGGGTGGAGCCCAAGAAATGCTTGCAAAATGCATCACTGAGTTTGTCCCAGCTGCCTATGGAGTTAGGGAGCAGGGAAGTGAACCATCGAGCCGCAGGTTCGCCCAACGTGGTCGAAAAATATTAGCATATATATGCCTCTGTTGCTCCCGCCATCTCCATCTGATTCTTAAAATCAGCAGCATGATAATTCGGATCATCTTTTCCCCGAATATTTGTCAAAGGTAGGTATGTAGACAAGTCTTGGCAAGGTTTGGTCGAGGATATTTTTCTTAAACGATGAGAAATTGGTTCTCGAAGTTGCATCTTGATAAGGAACAGCCAACTTTGCGAAAAGCTTCTTGGCTTTCTTTTCAAATTCCGGGTCATCTTCTTCTTCACTTTCCGGCTCGATAGGCCTTAAATTTCTAGCTTTTGGGTTTGGTTCAGGCTGCTTACCTGTTCCTAGCCCTTGGATGGCGGCCAACGTTGGTCCTATATCTCTAGGCGGAATCTGACCATCCTTCATTACCGATACCAGCCCCTGAAGTAATGATAACTGTGTTGACTGCCTGACTGAGTTCAACTCCATGAGCTGTGTGGTTATGACATCCGAGGTTATCGAGGGTGTGGTGGAGGCGATCTGTGGATTCGTGTGATGGATGATGGGTGTGGCGGGTGGCTGGCTAATGTTGTAGAGGTAGGGTGGCATAAGCCCTTGCGAGGCGCTGTCAAAGTCATCAATCAAGTTACGAGGAGGCACTGTATTTCGCCTGGATATGATCAAACCAGCCTTGCTCAGATCACCGTACATCACACCTGAAGAGATGTACGTCTCGACAACTGACTTTCAATACACCTCCATTTCTTCTGGGGTAATTTTGTATTTTTCCTGCAACTGGAGGAGTGGGTTATCTCCTCCCACGGGTCCGTCACCTTGGGGGCGTTCGCCAGTCTTAGGCGGTGGCACCCCTGTGATATTTATCCCTGCGGTTGGGAGATGATTGCTTGTTTCATTGTGAGCCATCTGAGACTGACTAAGAACTAAAATTTTCTGATTATCAGAATGTTCGTGTAAACTGAGATTCTCGCCCGAGCAAGTAAATTCAATCCACGCTCACCGCACCAATGTTAAATTAGCTTGAAAGTGATTCTACGCGCTAACTCTCTGACTGAAATCAACTTCAAACGCTCCTCGTCTATGTGGTTTCAAGGTTTCTGCAAAACAACAAACGTCACTATGGGGGACTAGCCGTGTGACTGGCATAGCCTCTCCGATGCTTAAGTTAGATCGGATTTAAGAGAGGAGGCAGGGAGTTTTTTTGTGAATTTAGAACACATACCTTTGCGTGGTGACCCAAAGGGTTTTTTATACTTCTTGAACATCTCCTGGTTTGATTCAATGATGTGAATCAACCAGAGTTCTAGCTTGAGTGAATCTCTATCTTGTTGATAAGGTAGAGTTTATCTGAAGTGAGAGTTCCAATTATGAGGGTCTCTTTGGAGACTCGGAGCTTTAATTGAACTCTTTGCTTCCGAGGCGTCGAGGTCAATCCAGGCGGATCAGCCGACCCAGCTTGGTAACCGCCTGATCATTTCTCTGAGATCGGGGAAAACTTGGTTTCTTCCAAATTTAAAGCGGATATAGTCCGCCTGGATGATTACCGAGGCGTTACTCTCGGGGCGGATAAGCTCCGCCCAGTTTGGCAGGAACATTCCCAGCCTCATCGTAACATTTTTCCCTGCTCCAGGCGGATGTATTCCGCCTGGGGATTTTGCGTGGCATGCACGCGCCTGTTATTATTTAACCTTGTTAACAAACTCTCTTGTAAAAATTCCCGCCTAAGCGCTATTTTGAAAGTGACCGCCCGATTTTTCGTTCCCAAAGTGTTATAAGGAGTTTGATCGATTTATTGCCGCATAGGCATCGCATAATCCAAGTTTTCCGCCAAGGCACCAGCTCATCTAATTTTTTCCTCCTGAACGCGAATTTTCAAGATACTGTAAACATTCACAAAACATTGCTCAATTGGTAATATACTACACATCAAAGTGTTCTCACTATGGGGGTCTCATATTGAGTTTCAAAACGAGAAACAATATAGCTTTAACCACAAAGAAAATATAAAGATACTACATATCAAAATAAAAAACACTTATAAAAAAAATTGCTTTTGTATTGAATTTTTTATCATATAAGATTTAACAAATATATACAATTTTTTATTTTTCTATCTTAAATATCTATTATTATTATTATTATTATTATTATGAAATTTAATATTATAATTTTAATTTTAATTGAATTTACAATTTTAATATATTTAAAAATTAATAAAAAAATAGAAATCATAAATCTAATTAATGCTTGTCTAAGCATGAAGGATTATTTCCAAATGCCCTAAAAGCATTTCATTTCTCAACTCATATAAATTTTACGTATAACTTTTCTTTTAGAAGAGATGAATATGAATATCAAAGCAATCGAGTCAACGAATGGGCTGCAAAAGGAAGCGCCCTTTTCTCACTCTTATAGCTAAAATCAGAACCATTATTTTGGTAATACTAAAGCAAAGGAAAGAGGTATGTTAAGAGTTGTTTTAAAAAGTGCTAGATACTAGTCGGACGGTCAAAGTTTTCAGAACCCAGGACTAATCGGGGTCTAGGCGAGACTTAAATGCTAGTCGACAAGATTTAAGCGCTTGGCGCATCAGGTGACGACTCTCGAAATAGTGTCTGGGCGAGGCTCTCGAAATAGTGTCTGAGTGAGGCTTAGACGAGGATTTTTAAAACAATGATGTTAAGTAAACAATATAAAACCAAAGAACAAAATTGCTTTAAAATAAGGCCAAACGTATCAGCCTCCCCAAAAGTTAGCTCAGAAAAACGGATGCCACCCTTGACTTTCAAAAGGATCAATTACCCTCCTTAACTTGATAAAAATACACCAATTTACCCACTCAATGCTATGTGTCAACTTCTGATTGGATAGAGAAAAATTAGAAAAATGATATCTTTGACAAGTCAAACCAACTAGATTCTGACACGTGACGTTGAAGGGGCTAACTTATTCGAAATAATCAACTTAAGAGGGGTATCTGGATCTTTTGTAACTTCATAGTGGCATCCGGTTTTCTGCATCAACTTTGGGAGGTGTTAGATGCATTTACGCCTTAAAATAACAAGGAGAACATGCCTTCAACTTGGAGATACACAGGAAAGAAATCATTCTTCGTTAATCTGGAGGCAACTGCTAATGAAATATCCAGCACATAAACAGCATTTTTTGTTAGACACAACTGTTACAGACTAGTGCAGCTTCAAAAGAACAAAAACGGCCTTTGTTTCCTACAAAAATGATGTTCAAACCACAGAAAATGGCAACTGAAACAATTGAAAAAAAAGCACAGTAAGCACCCACAGAAAATGGCAACTGAAACAATTGAAAAAAAAGCACAGTAAGCACCCAAAAATTCGGTTCATTTTACAGGGCTTCCAACCATCCATCTACAAAGCATGTAAGGAAAGCATAAAAGAAAACAAGCAACTGTAATAATAACAATCAGTTGCATAACAAGTACTCAAGGTTGATTTAATTGACTGCGGCTTGCATTGCGTGCATCAATAAAACAAGTAACAAAAGCATAAAATTAAACATTAAACAGAGAAATAAGTCTCAAAATAAATTGCACTAAAAAATTAACCAACTAAACACTAATTTCCGACTCAAAGGCTTATCTCTCACACAGACATGCATGTGTCGTATCAAATTCAAATGATACAAATTTCTATTTCTATAGAAAGCATCAAAACTGCTTCCTTTTATTTCTAAAAAGTTTATCTCTTTTGGCATAGGCATAAAATAGTACAAAGAAAACTATTACAGATGTCGAAACCGAACCCCATGGAAATGGCGGATCCTTGAAACAAACTAGCGAAGCCTCTAATTCTTGGGATGCATGATAAACAAGAGAATGAATGGCATAGAGATCATAGTCAGAAGACCTCACATAATACAACGCCATCTCAAAGTCCAAACGAGACATTGCAGAAATAAATTTGTCCAGCTTGTACTTGAACAGATTCCATCTCTGAGTGAACTCAACATGCTGATTCGGTTTGAGAAGATTCCTAGCACCACCATGGACATCTATAGATTCGAGTACATCAATAGCACTTGTTATACTGTAATTCAGCGAAGTCAAAAGAACATTTCTTCGTGCTGCATCTCTTTGCACAAAGGACAGTGAAGAAGTCTCTGAGAAAGGCCCAAATGGAGTCTGCCCAACACTCCAAGTATAATCCACCAAAGTATTATTATGCCTAGCACTCCATGACATGTGGGTTGGCGAAACTCCCCACATGCTCTGCAGAATTGAGCCAACAAGCGGTCGCTCAAGCTGCCTAGTATGAGTAAACACATGGCGGCCATTGCAGCTGTAATCGCTTACAGTCTGTGTAGTTTTAGTCCTCACAGCAATGACCATATCCCTAAATGCAACTGTTTGATGATACCGATCAAGCAACAACATTGTATTGTAGTCCAAATCAAAAACATAAACTGGAAGCACTCTACCAAAATCCTCCTCAGGGATTCCTGCAATCCTTCTAAACTCATCGGCAGAATCAGACAATATCTGGTGCAACCTTTTCGAGTCCAGATACTCGCTCACAATCAAAGTGTAGTTATCAAACAAGAACCTCGAAGTGTACGAGTTAATAGATCTTGCAATTGCAAAGGAACAAATGGAACATTCGGAAAATTTAACTGCATAATTCCTAAATGTCAAAGACTGCTCCCCTAGCAACAATCCACCCTCATCAGCCTCGTCCCTAAAAGTCCTCTCAATACCTTTCCAGTCCAATCCACTCAAATCCTTACCACTCTCAGCAGCGTAAATATGGATAAACTCAACAATCAAAGAAGTCTCAAACGTGACAGGAATTCTCAAGGAAGGGACAAGTAGTACCTGATAAGCACTCGAAACTAACGAAGCCAAATCAGCAAGCAGCGCCTTTTGTGACTTAGGCCGCCCGTGCATTGCCGCAAGAGGATGAAACTCACCTCTAGGCAAAACACCATCTCCAGATAAAGCAGGCCCGTAATCAACAGGTCCAGCAGAAAGATCGATCCAGAGGTATCTCTCTTTCCCAGTCCAGATAGTACCCAAGCATTTGGTAAATCCAGGAGACGAATCCCCAGGAGTATAGCTGTAAGCATAATTTTTCGACTGAGAACCTAAAGAAAGCAAGTAAATATAAATCCCTTGAACAGGTTTCTCCTTATCAAAATCCTGCTTGATAATCTGATCGACCGTATCATAAGGGACGGAGAGAAGAGGCGATCGGAGGGAAGAAGGGGTAGAGGAAATCGCGGATTTGAGAGCATCTGAGAGGCGGGAAGAAAGCGAATGGCCGGAGTGAGAGATATCGAGGTGAGGGAAATGCTTGATAGCGAGACGATGAGAGTTGTGAACCAGGGGAAGATCGGGGATGATGACGTGGAAATGATCGGAAGTGTGAGTGGCGGAAAGGAAGGAAGAAAGGAGAGAGGAGGAATCAGGAGGGAAAGAGGAACCAACAAGACGGATATGGAGGGAAACAGGGAGAGAAAGGGAGAGAAGAGAGGAGATCAAGGAAGGAATATGGGGGTGAGGAGAGGACAAGGAGAGTGATTTCTTGAGAGAAGAAGGTACGGAATTGAAGGTATCGTTGGTGCATTTGGGGTCCATGTGAGATTGCTGAGAAAGAAATGTGTCCAGACCTGGAATTGGAGCTGAGATGGCGGCGGTGAGGAGGAGGAGGAGGAAGAAAGCGGTGGTGGTGGCGGAATTGGGCATTTCGGCGGAGCTAGGTTACGGAGATGGGATTGAGGGAAGGAGATCGTAGCAATCAGTCAACTCTCACTGGTTGTTTGTCACAATAATACCGCACCATCCTCACTCGGAGTCGGAAAGAAAATTATCATCCCTGGTTATTTGGGTTTTTTACTTTATAACTGATTTTTTTATAACTTATCCCACTAAATTTATACAAGTAGGCTATATTTATTTGGTTATTCTTGTATAGAAATTACCCCCTCCGGTTCCTAATATTTATCATTTTAGACTTTTTCCTTTAGTTTCCAATATTTATCATTTTAAAATATCATTACATTTTTTAATAAAATTTTCCTAATATACCCTTGTATTAATTAGGAAAGAAATTAAGTGTAGATTAATTTATAAGTTGGTAATTAAGAAGAGAGAGAATTTTTTTATAAAGTAAAAGGGATAAAATAATCATTTTATAATGCATTAAATATCTTATTGGTTTTGATGAAAAATCTAAAATGACTTATATTAGAAACTAGAGGGAGTAATTTTTAATTCAACTTTTATGTTTTGATAACAAGGACGGAAAATTAAATTTGACATTCCATTTCAAAAAATGTTTTTTCAGTGCTCTTAGAAGCATGGCATAGACTTAGAATTTGATGGTGTAAGTTTGGTTATTGTGTACAGCTTCATATTCATTTAGGGCCTCTAAATATTATAACCGGCTATATTTAAAAAAATAGTGTATGATCTCGGAAGGAAAATTAAATCTATTGTTCCAATTTGATGGCACATCCATGTCATTCTTGTCCCTTGAATTTTAAAAGTTTTTCTAAACCTCCAAATGAAACAAGTGACATTCAAGTACACAAGTTGAAGGGTAGAAACTTTCATCAGGGACAAAGTGTAGTACAAATAAGAAAATAAATATTTGTAAGATTTTAACAGAGCATGCCAATATTAAAACTAAACTAGGAACTGCTCACCCAGCAAACATTCTTGGATCATCAGAAATCGACACATTAAAATCCAAAAGCAAATTTAAATATAACCAGAATTTTTAAAAATCGAGCTAGGCGGTCGATTAGGCAACGATTATGGAAGAAATTTTAAAACACTGAATATAACAAATTATCATCCATGACAAGAACCGAGTTCATTTTATTTCCACAAGAATAAAGAATTTTATCGCCTGAATACACGGCTTTCACCAAAAAAAAACACAAAAAAGTTACAACTTATTTTGAGCATAAGAGATTATGCAAGCAAGCAAGCCAACAGTACAGCAGCTAGGAGATCTCAACAACTTAAATCGAGCAGCAGAGCAGATTATCCTGGCTGGGATGACCAATTTACATAGATTTCTAAAATATGAACACAACACTGTCATGAACTCTGGATTTTTGGTTCTGGGCCACGCACTCTGATATCCACATCAGATTTCTAATCTCCTGTTCCCTCAACCTTATGTATGCGAAGAACACCCCATAATGGAACTGCAATTCCCAATGTAATTATGAGCAATACATTACCAAAAAAAAAACATAATTTGCTCATAACAGCCATTACGTTCATGTAGCCAGTTCACTTAGAGGAAATTATCTCAATGACGTGAACTGACTTTAAAAATGGAATACATTTTTAATCCAAACAACTCAAAATGAAATAGGAAACTAATGTATACAGATAGGAAACAAGTAGAACCTATTCTATCGACAGGATAATTGCTACTTCCAACAAACCCACAACAAGATATAAAGCTTTACAAATGGATATTAAGCCATAGACACACAAACCTGTTGTTCAAAAGATAAGCAAAGCCTTTTCACCTCCTCTTCATAAAATGCCTTGTCAAGCAACTGGCTCTCACCATATGACAGTTTAGAAAATATAGACTGGTAAGGAGGATATTTTTCCATCGCACCACGAACCTGCAACAGCAATCAATGTCAGACACAGGTATTGTTACATGATCATAATTCATACCTTAAGAATCTTCAACAATATGAATGTGCAAGTTATAAAACTCAATAATCATCCAGGCTATTCTCAAGCAGACATTGAAAGATCAGGAGCCTCTTGACAACCAAAAGAAAACAGAAGACTTATTTTACTTCATGACTTATGAGTATAAGTTATTACGAACCTGATCTACATCCTCACAGACAGCTAGTTCTTCATGCCCGTAGGGGTAACTGTTTAGGAAAAGAACAAACTGTTAGAATGAATTGCCAAAAGGGCAAAAAAAGCATAATGATGAGAAAATTCAAAAAAAACAACAAATGCTAATTCAAACATAGATAAGTAACTTACAGTAAGCCAAAATTAGAGTACAACTTTCTCCGATCATCACGGGTAAGCTCAGTACCAATGCTAAAAAAGGTGAACCACATAAACATCAGAAAAACAGACAATTGAACAATTTATTGTAATTGAAAAGAGTAAACTAGTCATCAAAAAACATCAGAAGCAGATCAATCCTTTATACTCTCTGTTTGATTTCAAATAAGTATGAGATGGATAATGTGCATTGACATTACCTGTTTATGGTTATATTGACAGCTCTTCTATCAGCCTCAAAAGCAAGGAGATCAGACATTATCTCTGCTGTGGCACCACCAAGTTTCTATAACAAAATCACATCAGACTTAGAACAAAAATCAGATAGCAGAGAACGTAGCATAAGGCCACAAACAGACATCAATCTCTGTTTGAAAGTACATCTCACCTGACAAAACCTGTAAAAATCCTCAAGGTATGCCTTGTAAAGGGTATTTCTCATGATCTCAATATTCATGTCATCCAAGTCCTATAAACACGTCATATTGAACAAAATTAAGATTAAAAGAAGAAAAGTAGAAATCATTGGCATCAGCAAGCAAATCATAACAGTACAACTGCAATTGCTACTAAGAACCTATTTATTTGCACATGAAATATTTTTGTTATTTACTAAACAAAAGAACCACAATCTAACACCTAAATATTTGACAGATTAAGCAAAACTTACAAATCAGCTATTATATTTTACCCTATAATGGTTTATGGTCAATGCTCATCAATTGTAAACAACAGATCAACTGTTATGGCACAAAATACAGCAATGAGTACTGAGTAGCCAATTCAAGAGAATGCTAATGTCCATGCTACGGTACATGAAAGATAGATAGTTGAAGGAAGTGCAAGAGAAGCAGCATATACACCTCTGATGTGATGCATTCTGAGAAGTATGGAGCCAATGGTGTGTCAACAAGCACCAACCTATACAGCTCCCGCATATTCTGAGCAACAGCTAAGGTAGCAATGCTGCAGGAGAGAAAAATGATAGCAATAAAACTACTAAAAGAAGGGAAGGTTTCTTTTTTACGACTACAAATCAAAATATCGGGGACAAAACCTGTCAAACATGCCTAGGGGATGACATTTCTCCAGTAGCTCCTGAACATCTCTCTCGTGCAAGGTTCCAGTGACTATCAAGACAACATTGTCGATCATGTGACCATATCTGGTGAAAATGATAAGATGAACAAATTTTTAAATTGCATCTATAACCAAGGTAACAATCACACAGACACATAGGGGTGTTAACAAGCTTAGTGGCTCGGAAACAGTTCGAGATTCATCTCAGCAAAAGCTCGGCCAGAGTTCAACTCGATAGAGCTCGACTCGAGATAATAACAAATCAAAACAGGCCTTCTAAGGTTCAGCTCGAAGCTCGCAAACATGTTCTTATAATTTTTCTACTTAATAAATTAGTGAAAAAAAAATTGTATATATTTGGTGAGTAATAATTATTCGTATAAGAAATGTATTTTCCGGTACATTATTGAAAAACTTAGCAAAATACAATGTTACTTATGCAATCTTTTTTTAACCAGTGTTGCTATAAATCAGTTTTAATCATCAAAGTTGAAAAAAGTTAGGGCAACACTTTTGTTTTTCGTTGCAAAAGACATATACCGACCCGAGCTGAAGTTTTCTAAGCTCGATGAGCTTTAAGCGGAGCCCGACAATTTTCGTTCACGAGCCCAGGACTATTCGGTCTCGGTTTGGCTTGTTAACACCCCTACAGACACATAAAATTCGATATGTTTGATCACTGCAGATTATAGTAGGCTACACATCAATGTAAAAATGTGCAAAGTGGTTTTTCAAAAGGCTTCATGTGAGAAGAACTCTCAATTTTCAGGCTGCATAATATAATAGTATACAAGGATATAAACTGAAGATGATATAAAAATTCATAAGGCACTGTTTTCTTGAACTTCTGTTAGGTGAACAAACTGAATTGAATTGATCTGAACCTTGGTGTAAATGGACAACTATCCAGAGATGAACTAAACTGATAGGAACTAAACTAATTTTCTGATTATAGGTCCAAGAGAACGAAGCCAAACAATGCATGAACAGGACTATTGTAAACATGTTTTCAGCAGTTAAAAAGGGGATATAAATTTAAAACAATTAATAGTGCAATTTAAGGCTGTTGGATCTGAGTAATGAACATTTAAGAAAACAGACTAGATCCAGCATCATGAATTATAATTTAAAGTTTTAAGCCTAATTCTGCATCACTCAACTGTCTTCCGCCTCTCATGAATAAAAAGACCTTCACAATATAAGCAAACGGAATTTCCCTATTCTGAAAACTACAAAATATTCAACTCTGGACGACAAAAACAATCTTTTTGTAATATAATTAATTGTTTAGTTATAAAACAGATATTATACTTTAAAGAAACGAAAATATGTAACATACGTGCAATACTCTAAAAAGGTGGACAATGGCTCTGTTGCTTGACATAACATGTGCTTGTACTCATCAACAAGTTTAAGGGTACATTTCTCCACAATTGTAGTGGTATGCAGTGGGGAAGGCTCTGCAAGAAGATCATCAAAACCAGCAATTACGATTAGAGAGTTACAACTTACAACTTCATGGTGACCTACGCTCGAGAGCTTTAATTAAATCAAGTTCAATCAATTTGGTACATTAAATTGGATATATAATTGTAATTGGACACAACAACACTATCCAAGAGTAAGCACAAACAACAACAATAGCAACCAAGGTGTTCTCTGAATTAAATGAGGTTGTAAATATAAATTCTTATTTTTCCAGTCGTTCCTATTTATACCAAAATATACGTGATGTTATATTCAATAGCCTTCATCAAATTAATATCACAATATTCCTGTTCTTTAATCTATCAAATTTCATTTTCTTGTATTTACACAAGAGAGCATCCATAGGCCGATATTTAAAATGTCCAAACCACCATAAACGTCCTTTCCTTATCTTAATGGATGCCATAACACTTCTTGAATGCACTCATTCTTAACCAATAATTCTGAGATGCCTATCTTCTAAAGTTGCAGACATAGATATGCTACTTTTAAATTTTAATTTGTGAAATTTTGCATTTGAAGTGTTAGACAAATACATCTCCTAGATGTGAAAACAACTTATAATAGATTACAGTTATAACTTTTAAGAACTATCATTCACCTCATGTAGTTTCTCTAGCATTGTTACATATGTAACCTCTGCAACACAAATCCTCAGAAATATAAAAGCTACAAGTTCTTTACAAGCCTTCCGTGTGACATAAAGGCCTATACAAGTCTATATCAGAACAGTCTGATTGCTCAACTAAAACATTCCAATGCACTTTTCAGACAAGTCATATCTACACCAAAATTTCTCAAAATACGCCAGAAAATAACTTTATTGTCTGAATGAAGAAAAATAATGCAGATTGCATATTACTATCTGAGGTTGCAGAAACCGGCCAAGTAATATGTGCCACTACTATAGATTCTTAGATATATTGGATTCGAAATACAAGTCCAAGTGAACCGGCTGAATACAACAATGATTAAATTTCATGCAGTCAACAAAAACAATCAGATCACAAATACCACTATATGCATCATTCATACCAAAGATACTCAACTTATGCAAGCTGAAGAGTTCAAAATAATTCCACACAAAACGTTGCCAGTAAAACGAATTGATAAGTAGGCAGATCAATTAAGCACAGATTCAACCGAAGTTATTTTGCTTGTTAAACAATGTTTATGGATCAAATCGCTAATAAAAAGCCCTCCATTGATCCGAATTCCCATTATTGAAATCAGACAACCGAATAGAACAAATAAGCCATGAAATTCAACCAACTATTCACTGACTCGATTCCAATTTTCCTCTCTCCAAATGCCCTCGATTCGACCCATAAACAAATCAGAAACACCGAAATTGAAAAATAGAATGAGAAGATTAGAAAACGAACCATTCTGAAGGTAAGGACCGTACTCGGTAGCAGAGAGATGCATCTTGATATCATCAAGGGTTTCACACTGACATAAATTATTGTAATCAGCAGCAGTAAGGAGACCGGATCTATGACCCCTGACGATAGCCTCCAAGTAGCCTCCATGAATGTTGAATGTAAGGGCCTCAAATCCGTACATTTTGATCGATCAAAGTCGATGCAGATCTTGATGCAGTGAATTTGGAAATCGAAAAAAGAAGAAGAACCAGGGGGATCCTCTCCAATTAAACCCTTTAGACCTGGTTGATACAGAAAGCAAAACTGGTAGAAAAGAACGAAGGAAAAGGAAGGGAGTGATAATGTGATAACTGATAAGAATCGGATTCGGGTAGAAATTTCTGGCTCTGTTTGTCTTATGCACAAAACTACTTTGCTAACTCAATTAATTAATTTGCAACTCAAAATTAGATATATTCCTTGTCCAGTAAAAAATAGAATTGTTTCTTTTCATTCCAATTAAAATTTGCCCTAACAATTATAAAAAAATAAAAGGTTTATTAATTCTTTATAATAATTTCCAACTTATTACTTTAATAATCTATGTTAAGTTTCTGAAATGGGCCTTTGGGCCATGACTTGAAAAGGACAAAACATGAATCCTAATTACATAACCATACAATCTAATATATTTCTTCTCCCTATTTCACTGTGAACATATTTTTAATTTTCTTATTTTACTTTTCCATTATAGTTTAAATTATTTGTTGTGACATGTGTTATAAAAATTTTTGTTGGTTTCGTTTTTATCCTGAAACATCATCCACTACGTATGGGTGTGCAAACGGTTTGGTAACCGAATTACTGAACCGAACCAAATCGAAGTATTAATTTAGTTCGGTTTAAAAAGTTGGTTTGGTTTGTAAAATGTTAATATTTTGGTTATTCGGTTCGGTTTTTATGTAGAAAAAATTGTAATAACCGAACCGAACCGAAATATATGTAAACACATAATACAATTTTATTTTAATATCACACCATTATTTCTCTTCTCGAAAATGCACTGTTATTCCTTTATGTGTCTCTACTAAACCATTTAATCCATTGTAATATTTATATTGGATGTGCATTTTGTATCTTAAGTATTAGAATTTGAAATTTTTGTTAATTAATTTAAAATTTCAGTTTGGTTCGGTTTTTAACCAAACTGAATAATTTATTTCTATTTGGTTAATTCGGTGTTGATTCTTATTTGATTTGATTTGGCTAACAATATTTTCCTTATTTGATGTTCAATTAATTCAGTTTGGTTCGGTTCGATCCAGTTTTGACCGAATGCACACCCCTACCATTATGATATACTTTATAAGAGTTTTTTTTTTGCAATTGTTCAATATTTGGTAGATTTCTGACATATCATTATAAGTTCAATTTGTTAGAATCCCAGTAAAAATATTGTATATGTCTTATGTTTCATTGAAAGTTTGTTCAATCCACCATGTTTATCTTTTAACAAGGTTGTTTCATAAATATAATAGCATTCTACCAGACACCTACCATCTACTTATAAGGCACATGTCTTGCATTTCATAATCGATACAAAATAAAACCTCATTAGACATAGACTGGCATAACAACATATGTATACATATTATGAAGAATTTCAACAAATTTCACATACATACTAGCATCCCACCAGATATCTATCAGATGGGAAAAAAGCAAATACACGTCACAAATTATCTCTATAGCATATCCATACATATTAGGAATAGTTTTTTTTTTTCAAAATTAACAGAAATACATGTCAATCATATATCTACCAGGTGTCTACTAGATGAGCAAAAAAAAACATGTCACGGCTTAGACCAATGCAGGATGTCGAGTAGTAATGTGAAATTCATTCTTTAAGTCTTCAATTTTACCATCTTACATCAAATTAACCATTGGAATTCGAATTGTTCTTCTACTTTCGAACCTAATGAAAAAAAAAACAAATGTAATAATAACAAAATTGCAACAATATAAAAAAAATAATTACGAATATCCTACCATGTACCTACTTGATGAGCAAAAAATAAAATGCAAAATCAAATACAGTTTTAACAAAGACACATCAATATCTTCGATTGTAATCATTCAAAACAGAAATTCGAAAAGCTCTAATCAAACAAATAAATTGCAATCCAATTAAAGTTATATCTTAAACCTAGACTAAAAACAACTAAACTTAATTAAAATTTAAGAACTAGATCAAAGAGACCACAAACTGTAAAGTCGAAAAAGGCAACTACGAATCGAAAACTAGAGAGAATCGAGAAAAGGAATCGATAATCAAAAAGAATAGGTGAAAAGAAATTCTTACCCATGGAGAATCAAAGAAAGATGAATACAACTTTTTGATGAATGAGAAAGACACACATATTAACATGGAGGAACGTACAGGTTGAAATTCAAAACTTTAAAAAGTTATTCATTGTAAAAAAAAATGAAAGGTACATGTATAAATTACTTTATACAAATCTTACAATTTTAATTAATTCCCAATCATGCTAAGACGAATTTTTGCTTGGTCCAGTAAATTTCTTATGAGCCTATCAGTATCAAAATGTGGCATTTTAAGAATATTTTGTTAAATAGCTATATTAAGGTAAATGGTAATCATATTTCGGTTTTATGTAAATTACATCTTTACCATCCTGAATTTGGGTTCTGTTCTCTTCAACTTCTGAAAGCTGAACTGAACTGAATTTAACTTAACTGAACTTATTTTAGTGTAAATTTATAACTACACGTAGCTGAACTTAACTTAACTTAATTGAATCATAGTTGAAGAAAACAGGTCCTTGATCAAAATGATCTATTGTTCTTCTGAAATTGTAAAGTTTTTGTTAATCTTTTGAATTTGGTAAAGTATATCAATTTTCCTTTAACGCTACGTATTAGCTTCTAAAGAAATGAGAAATTTTGAAAAATCAAATCAACCAAGAAACTAACGCGTAACATATTCATGAACGAATGAATATATTATTACTAAATTATAAAAATATGAATATATGGGAACCATACAATCTTTTATATATATATATATATATGAACGCACTCCTTCGCTTTCTCGAGGATCTCTATTTTATTTTGCATCATTGTCTTCTTTAATAATTAAGTTTAACACGTCATTGTATAAATGATTTCAAAAATGACACATAATCATATATTATCACTTCTAACAAAACACTCAAACTGATGTTTGATATTAAAAAAATTAAAAATCGTTGTTCCAAGAGTTCACAAACTTGATGTTGGAGATATGATGTAATGGCACATTAAAAAATACACAGATAAAATGAGTGAAGTAAAATGGACCGTAACACAAGTTAATTGTTTTTAAGTTAGATGGTTTCTACTTGTATACTCGTTTAAGCTATCAAGTATAGACTTTTCAAGTTTCACAGATTCGTCTACATGGAACTAGAGCATAGAAAGGCCTGGTAACTGGAAAGATCATGAGTTCGAGTTTAAAGTCTTGGTGAAACTGGGCTAGCGGAGACTAGTTCTATTGTCGACCTTGAGTCTCCGAGAATATAGGCCAAATAATGTTTGACAAGTTACAACTGGTCAAGGTCCAGCTACACTTGAAAGGGAATGTTGGAAATGTGATGTTAATCCACGTTGGAATACTAAAATATAATAAGTGAAATATAACTGGAATAGATTAAGCTTAACATAAATCAATTGATATTGTATTATATGAGCTTAACCTCATTTTTATGTTCACCTAAATTATCGAGTCTGATTCTTTCTGAAACTCACAAATTCTCTAGGCTTGATACTTTTGGCTAAAGTAGACATAATGCACTTTTTGAACTTAACAAATATTTTATGTACTTTCCAAGTCGGGCATTTTTTTATCCTTCTTTATCCTTGTACTTTCCAAGTCGAGCATTTTTTTATCCTTCTTTCGTGTTGTGGTTTTTAAGTTCTCCGCAGTATAACTACGATACACGAACTTTATATATCATGGTATCTTTCTTTCTTTCGATGCAATTTTCAAATATTGAAAAACCCAATAAAGTTGAAACAAATTTACTTGTATGTGATTGAAAATCAGTTATCCATTTTTCAGCTGTTAGAGCATATCCAAAAGTTCCCCATCTTGGAGAATTCTAAAATGAAAAATGGTTAAATCCAACCGTTCCCCGTGTAGTATATTCTTAAAATGGGGTTTCCTATACATGAGGAACCCCAAAACGAGGAATGATTATTAATTAATATATTTTTTTATTTTAATTTATTTTAATGTGTTTGATATTTTTTTGGTTATTGAGAATTGATCTAATGTGAAGAAATTAATATAATAGTACTCCCTCTGTCTACTAAATATTGTCGTTTGAGAGGGATTTCGTTGTCCATTTTTTATTATCTTTTCGTATTTTCAAGATGTTTTTTTCAAGTTTTCCATTCTTAACCCTGTTAATTTGTTCAACTTCCATGATAATTATATTCTAATCTCCAATAACAAGAGAAAACTATAGGTCAAATTATTTTTATTGAACAAATTAATAGTCTTGAAAATTGAATAAGACATTTATGAAATGTTAAACTAGTAAATCATCTCATTTAGTTAGTTATTATCTTAAAAACTGTGAATTAGTTAAAACGACAATATTTAATAGATGGATGGAGTAATAATATATTATTACTTTGTTGGAATATGAAGTGGAGAATGAAAATAGAGAAAATGATAGGAGCAAAAATACTAAAATGAGATTTAGAAAATGAAAAATGGTTGTTATTAAGTTCCCATTGACGTAAGTGGATATATATTGAAACCCAGTAAAAATGAATAAAATCAAAATTGAAAATGAAACTCTTAGAAAACATGTGAATCTCGAATCATGTTATGGCGTGACAATCATTAGTCAACAGAACTCTTTTAGTTGTTTGTTGTTTTATAAGTTGCGTTGCATTTTCTATTTCATTGGATGATTGACTAGTGCCCCTTTTTTGAAATTATAGTTTTTGATTCCTTTTGAGTAGAAAATTATTACATTGTTCATTCCCCATTTTACCCTATTTCAGTTTCATAAATTTAATAAAGAGCGCATCTTTTTTTGTTTACGGAATTATTATTTACAATTAGTTCTCTAATTTATAACTATACTAATTACTGTATATAAAATCATGAAATAGTAATACAATATATATATTTCAAATAACATTATTACTTTTTCCTCTGAAAATGACGACATATATTATATTTTTATATAAATTTATAATTAAATTTTAATTGAATGTTTGTCAATTGCTTTATGAGTAACTTGGATTAAATATGATATATTTTATAGATTGAGCTCACAAGGTTTGCAGTTGAAATTAAGAGGATCCTGTTGAACGTGGACGAATGAGGCTTCACTTACTTACCATTGTTGTTCAAAAACCTCCTTTTATTTTGCAACAATGTAAAGTGATTAAGACTAGTCATTATAGTCACGTATTATATATGTCTATGTTACAAATATATATATATATATATATATACACACACACCAATTTAGTATTTCCACATGTTTTTTCGCATCTTCATGCATAATAGGTTAGTGGAGGAGCCGGGGGTGGTGGCCGCCTCCTCTTCCGACCAACCATTGCTCCACCAATGCCTCTCAGTTCTCTTCTTTGATGTTTGTTTCTAAGATCACCCCTCTTTGATTTTTAAGCATTATATGAATGAAAAAAGAGGGATGTGAAGATTAAATTTGAGTGAACTTTTTGTGAATGGAAGTAAAGATCTTGATGAAAGGGATTGATGGAAGATGCAAAATGTTGAGGACGGCTATTTCTATGTTATATGCAAAAGTTTGCCCAAAATATATTAAGTTAAAAAGGATAATGGATTGAGTCTTTATTTTGAATGGATAGACCCAATAAATTATAACAATGTAAATTTGAATCTTTTTGTTAAAATTTATACTAGTATATTTGAAATGCAATTAATTATAAAAAACGGTGATATTATAAAAAAAACAATAACAAAAAAATATTTTATTTCTTCTTACTTATTTTTAAACCACATATCTCGTGCAAAGTAGTAAGACTAACTAATTAATAATGATTTTGTTGTAAGTTAACTATGGAAACCTTGTTTTTCACAACATTTTGATTGTTGGAACAAACATATAAAAACTTTGGTGATTGTATATTATTTGTTTAGTTTAATAAAGTATATATAACGAAATCATAACTTTCACAAGAATTAGTTTTTAGTGATTTCAAAAAATCACGTCTAAGTTCTATATACGTGATTCCGTCTTTCCTCTTTCAGTATTCTGACTCTGTCATTGTAATAGGCATTAAAATGAATAATTTTTATACAAGAACAATATCACCCCTACATACAAATTTTTATCTGTTTGTTTATTAAATATATGCATATACAAAAATGTTTAAATTTTAATATTTTGTACTATCTAAGAGATGCCTACCCCGTAGCCTGTAGGAACGGTGTAGAATTCAGATCACTTCCCCCATTTCTTTCTTTTAGTTAAAATCTAGAGAAAATTCATGTGATATTATATTCCATATAAAACCTGTTTATTTTAATTTATGTTTCATTTTAGGGACTAAAATTTATCATAGATAGATGCTGACTTAAATTATTAAGATTCATATTTAATTATTTAGATTTTTTCTATTTTCAAATTTTAGTTGAAGACGATAGATATTCTTCCCTCGCACTTTTTGTTTAAATAAAAGGTAATTTACAATTTTATCCTTTATGAAAACGCATATCCTATTAGATACAATTTATTTGTTATATCAAACAATTGTTATAAATATTACATTTCAATGTATAATAAGTATATTATAGTAGAATGTACTTATTAGAAAATTAGATATTTATAACGTAAATTTTTTTTGACCGAAATAGATATTTTGTGGGAAGTAAATATTATTTCGTTGTTGTTCCTTGATTAAAAATTGCCTATAGATGTATTATTAAACAAAAAAAGTTTTATTTTCATGTATTTTTTATACAATTTTGTGGTAATTTTTTTTTCTCATAAAATTACTAGATGATTACTAGGATCCTAATTAAATAGTAGAAATAATAATAAATTAATATCTAAAGAAATGAAAAGAAAAAAAGGGAGGGGCAAAATTAGAAAGTGAAAAAAGAAAAGAAGGATGAACAAAACTGGTATTAGAACAGCCCACTGGAAAGCTTAGCAATGGCCCCTGGTTTTCACTTTCTCTTTCCCTCGTAGACCTAATCTCTTCCCTTATACAAATACCCAAATTCTCTTCATTTCTCTCCCTCATCCTAAGAGATGCGGGATTTCACATCATCACCCTCTCTGCCTTCCTCTTCTTTCCTCTCTGCCTCCACTATTCTATCCTAAACATTCACATCAACGACACAAATTGTACACAGATACATACTTGCATATATACCTGCCTGTCTACATACATATATATCTACACCCTATCACATTTTCTTCTGTTTTGCTAATGCATTTCCCATCTTTTGATTTTGTGTTAGAATTCGGTGAATTTTGAGTTGAGTTGTCCCGTTTCGGAGTTTTGAATGGGGATTGAAACCAGTGGGGTTAATAGGAAAGGAAAGGAGTTCTGTGAATTGGACAAGGAAAAGAACCCGCCAATTCTGAACCCGTATCCGAGTCCGAAAGCCAATACGAATACCCGAGGAAAGAAGGGCCGACGAAGGCAACACAGGGAGATTGCCGTAACACCGGTCCAAAAGCTTTTTGACACCTGCAAGGAAGTTTTTTCCTCTTCCTCACCTGGAATTGTTCCTTCTCCTGATAAAATCGAAAAACTAAGAGCGGTTTTGGGTATGCTTATTTCCTTTTTTTCATTGCTTTATAGCCGGTTGTTTTAATTCAATTTCAACACTAACAATGTGTTTCTTTTGAAATGAGTATCCATTAGAATCATATTTTGATAATAGTTACTTGAATTCTCGTTTGTCAAGTTGTTAATTATACACAAACAAGAAAATTTCCATGTCGATTCTCTATTGCTGCCATTTCTTCTTATAAATTTTGCTATGGCTTCGTTCTTCTGAACTATAAACATTAGTAGCTTCATACATCTTTGTAGGTATTGTGAGCTGTGAGGTTTGTAGCTTAAATCGAGGTTTTTCTATCTGGAAATGGGACAGTAGCAGAGTTTTTGTCATTGCGTGGTCCATTTGTTTATTTTTTATGGCCGTTAAAATCAAGTATTCAAATAGTAAAATGGGAAGCTATTGCTATCATAGGTATCCTATGCCTGCCTTTGTCTACAAATTCAATGTTCGTCATTTTGGCGTTGTCATTTTACCTCACTGCCTCATTTTGTTCGGATAAAGGGTAATTTTCGGTGACAAAAATGAACTTGAATTGCTCCATTGACACTTGTCAGTTGTCACTTATGGGTTAATTTAACCACTTTGTCGACTAAATAGATGCCTAAAGTTTGTTTAGGGCAAACTTGATCATGCAAACCTAAAGTGAATTTGAAATTAAATATTCGACCCAAATCCATATGAAGTTGCCTATTCTGGTATTCGTTTCAAAATCTCATTTAAAATGGACATTATAATTGGAAAACAAATTAATTACACCTTTTGGACGGTGGTTCAACATAACCAAAATGTAGTATTGTTTTTTCTCATACACTGTGTTGTCAATTCGAATGAAATGAGTGTAGATGGAATCAAACCAGAAGATGTTGGACTTAGTTCAGAAATGCTGTATTTTCGATCTCCTGGAGCTGGAAGAACCCCTGCTATTGGGTACCTGCATCTCCATGAATGTGACAAATTCTCGGTATGTTGGTTTTACGGTGCTTTGATACCAAGTTTTGAGGGGCATTGATTTTGATTTACGCGGTCTTCTTTTATTTCAGATTGGCATCTTCTGCTTCCCTCCATCAGGTGTCATTCCTCTTCACAATCACCCTGGAATGACTGTGTTTAGCAAACTCCTATTTGGAAAAATGCATATCAAATCATATGATTGGGCGTCTGAAATTCCCTGCAACGATTCTGCTGCCGTACATCTTTCTGAAGGTAAATGCTGGCATGCTGCCCTTTTATTTTTTATTTTACTAACTTTTATGTCAATATTACAATGCTCAACCAGTATATGTTTTCTAAAGCAAATAAGCGCTGGTGGAACATACTAAAAAGTGTATAAATTATGCATGATGAAATTGGAACATTAGTGTAATGATGATCAGATATTATTAGTTTAATTCCATTTACTCTTACTTGGAATATAATACTTTTAATGCAAAGGGATTTCTGTCTGCTGCAAGGTTCTGAGATCTTTTGAGCTCTAGAAAATGGGAGTTTTACCCCTCTTTGTAGCTCAACAACGTGTTTAGGCTAAAATGTCATGGCTTTTATTTAATGTAGTGAAGCAGCCTGAGGGTCTGCAGCTGGAAACGAAGCCACTCGATGTCCAGGGACCTGAAATGAAACAACTTGAACCGGAAAAACCAGGTTTGCAGGAACCAGAAACAGAACAGCCTGATGGCCAGGAGCCTGAAGCGGAAGTGAATCAGCCTCGCATGCGGTTAGCAAAGGTGAAGATCGATTCAGAGTTGACAGCGCCTTGCAACCCTACAATCCTGTACCCAGCTGATGGCGGCAACATGCATCGTATCACAGCACTAACGGCTTGTGCGGTGCTAGACGTGCTTGGCCCTCCCTATTCTGATCCTGATGGTCGCCACTGCACTTACTACTACGACTTCCCCTACTCCACGTTCTCAGGTACCATAATTTGAGTATTTCAATCTTAATTCAACAATTTTCAATATACGTGTGTGAAATTTCAGTGGATGGAGTAACAGTGGCTGAGGAGGAGAAACAAAGTCATGCATGGCTTCTAGAGAAGGGGATGGAACCTGATGAATTTTCTGTGGTGGGGGAGTTGTATAGAGGACCTAAAATTGTTAAGACTTGACCCAAATCATTTTTTTCTTCCTCCTGCCTTGAACCAGACTACAGAGACAGTACAACTTTAGTTTTGTTTTCCTAGTTCAATCTCAATTTCCTCTTTTTATTTTTTGTTTCTTTCTTTTATGGGACTGGTGCTTTCTCCAGTTGATGTACATAAACGGGTAAAAAGAAAAAAAAGGGAGAAAATTGTAGTAGGGGTGCAACCAGAATAGATTGAAATTTCAATGAGAAAGAGTTTAGAAAAAGTGCACTTTCTTTTATGGGTCATTTTCAACTTACTGTCTCGGCCTTTTTTTTACTTGTTCTTGTTGTGAAGGCCGAGTGTGACATGCAATTGTTTGATTAATGAAGGAAAGCATAGCAATCTAATCTTATAGGGTAGGGAACGGAGGGTTGAAAAAAGTACATGGGATCTGTTTGTTATGTACTTAGGGGACACTAGGGGGTAATTTATCTTCTTGTTTTAGTTCTAGTAAGATGTCTATTTTTTCCCATTTTGAGAATTTATCAAAGCAGTTGTCTCTTTCTGTTAATGGCTGAAATTCGAGGCCCTCATTTCAGTCCTTCCTTATCTGTTTATAACTTTTTCACACTGTCATGGAAAAAAAAACAAAAGCTGACAATTACGGATCAGCTATGGTTCAGTCTATTCAAAATTGCGTGTGATAAAATTGTTATTTAGAGTATCTCTGCATGAACTTTTTCTAGTTTTTTTTCAATAAATATATTAGTGTTAAGTAAAGTTTAGGAAAAAACAGTTGTTTCACACCAACGTTTTCTTCCCACAAGATTCATGAACTCTTTATATTAGCTATCCTGAAAATCATTATTTAATATATGTATATTTTGGCTTACTTTTCTTTCTCAATAAAAGAAGTATTACAATTTACAAGCCAACGATTATGCGGAAACCAAACGTTAAAAAATTCCAAAACTCAACAAATGCACAAACCAACCACAAGCATGCCGAAAATGAAAATCAAATCAAGCAAACAACACGAAATGCAAAAAAACCTTTTGGGTATGAATAGTAAGACCATCGCAGTCCATTCCTTTTCTCTTATTGATAAAAGGCAAAGAAAAAACTCAATACGACCCTGAAAGAGTATACTACTCACCAACACTAATCATGATACAATAGATACCAATAATGAGAGAATAATACACAAGAGAGCAACAAATTGCCAACCACAACTTTGGATTTAGCGGGCAGAGTAGTTGCAGCAGCTCGGTTAATGTTATGAGAGCAGTATTTGGATCACATTGTTGCAGATGCTAAAATGGCCCAGCTTTGTTCTACTATTCATAAGCCCAAGCCCAGCTTTGTAGCTCAAGCCTATTGGGCTCTATTTGTATTTGTAAACAATAATAAACTCAAATACAAATTTAAATTCAATTTGGAAAGTTAGGTGCAGCAATAAGTTGTTACATTATGATACAGTATCTTTAATTATTAATCATAAATTATACGAATAAAATCTCAGTTCAAACTTTTAATAATTGACAACTAATCTAATCCAGTGACCTACATGGAAAAAGTAATCACAAGTTGCCCCCACAAAGTCTTTGGTCGACTATTAGCGAGACTTAATACTTGGCCTCAATTCACTGGCATCATTATTGTCTTTACAAAAATAAAAAATTCATTAAACATATGGCACGAACTTATTTTTAAGTTATATTTTAATTGTAAGACTACGGAAGTATCTTAGATATTTTTTATAGACTCCTAGATGCATAATTATTAAAAACTGCATGAATATTTTTGTACCATTTCAAATTAACTTTTCAACACCATATAGTGTAGTTTTATTATTAGTTTTTGTAACAATTTTTTAATATTTTTTGAATTTATTGAAAGTATAACTTAAAATTTCATACACGTCCTATAAATTCAAGATTTACTTTTGTTTGTTTCACTTGGATCAAATCAAGGGATAAAGAACTAAAAAGATTAACGAATAGAAAAAATATCACATATATATAATGTCAAATTGTATTCATTCATATATTAAATGAAAGATTCATTCTGTAAAGAATTTGATTTTTAGTAAGGAAAATATTCTCACTATAAACCACATTTTTGCCACTAAAGGATTTAGTAGTGAAATAGGCTAGAAGTCTGCAACTGAAATATAAAATCATGTACAATAATAATTTTACACTTTTTTTTATTCAAGTCTAGGGTTGATTCAAAGGCTGAAAACTAAATTTAATATTTTTTGTGACCCAATAATTAATTATTACTCATATATTAGAGTACTGGTGTGCCAGTACATGGCAATTGGCATGCCTTTGTAAATCCATCTGATGTAAATTAATACTGCATGTTAAAAGTATGAATTATGATGATATGGTTGCAGTGACTAAAATGATTAACTATTTCAATTTGTCAACTTTTTAAGTTGACCAAGCCAAAAAACTTTTGTCCTTTATATGCACGTTAAATCAAGAGTATTATATATGTGGAACTTGTGAATATACATCATATTAAACATTAATATTGAAGTTTCGGGGTGAGTATAGTGTTTTCAATATGTCTCTTAGACTGAATCCTAGACTTAAAAGTATATTGCTCAAATCACAATTAATTAGAACATATATACATAGTACAGAATGATTTTTGTAGAGCTACGTTGGAATTCGATCCCACATCAAAGATAAAAAAAATTTGAAAAGTAATATAACCCTAACAGCTTCATTTGTACATTCACTTGTTAATTAAGGAAACAGTTTTTATACTCGTGGTATCAAAGTAGTGAATAGTCTGTAACAAATTTTGTGCATATAATACCTCTATTTGGGTTAAAATGTGATTGTAAGAATTTATTTCATGAATTTTCCTGATGTTAACTAGGTAGCATATTTTGAATTTTTTTTTCAAAGTTGTCTCACACCGCCTTCATTTCGATGAACTTTGAAAAGTTTCACGTAGTTCTTAAACTTATAAAAATGCAACAATTCATCTCTAAATACATGTACCGGGTTCGGGTTGGTTTCATTTTTTAAAGATATCATTCTTTTATTTTTATGTTCAACAAGAAACGAACACATGACAATATGACAAATTATGACAAATTTTTCAAATTAAGTGAGTTACGAAGACTTTTTTTTAAATTTGGAATGAGAAAACTCCAAATTTCTAGTGATTTAGTTCAAATCTTACAAAAACTATTCCGTGTAAACTTCATCTCTACATAAATATATAAAATTATCATTATTCATACGTGTCCATAAAATTATAGAAATAAAGACGATTGACCTATTTAGATAAATAAATTACAAGTTGGGCAAAAAGTCTTCGGTTAGGAAGTAGCCAAAACTAAATAATTTCAGAGGATTCACAACTCAACATGTATTTGGACAGCCATTTTATCTCAACTCTTTCAATTAATATTTGATATTTCAATCGGACTCCCCAAAAATATGGTTCAATTTGATACCATGTGCTGATGGGATTGAAGAAATTCCTATTTTCAATGAATTATTTAGTTTCTCACTTTTGTTTTAATAATTAATGTTTTGGGATATTGAAATTCGGAGAACTATAGAAAAAACACTCTTGTATAAAGGATTAGAAAAAATCTTGTTATTACAAATGACATAACAAATGTTTGGGAAATTCTTCAATAAATGCTTTTAGCTTTTTTGATATAAACTCTATATGTATAATTCTAATTATTTAAAACTATTTTGGAGAAAAAAATATTATATAGTGAACTTTAGCTGACCAAGCATTATGAATCCTATTTTAACAGGTACATCTTTAATAGGTACATCTTTACTTTCACAGTTTAAATTTATTTTCAATTGTAAGTAAAAAAAACAGAAAAATTAAATTTATTACTCATGGTCTTGTTTGATGACCTATACATGATTGCTAACTGTATCTACCCCTACCAAACTGTTTTATAAATCTGTTTGTTATCTCATGCCAGTCAAAGACCACTCATATGAGGAATTTTAAATATTTCTGATTGAAAAAAATGTTGTTCAGCATCTTTAGTTAATATTCCATTTTATCAATTAGGTTGAAAATGGGTAAAAATAAATAATAAATTAAAAAATATTACACACCATATTTTTTATTTTCCTTTTATTATGATATGACATAATAAATACTATACTTTATTTGATCATTTACATGGAAATAATAAAATAAAAATTTAAATAATTAAATAATATTATTTTATTGACGAGATACTATTTAATAAATGATTTAATTTTAATTTTTATTATTTTTTGTTTTTTAAAAAACACAATAGAAGATCAAACAGACAATATTGTGATTACTCTTTAAAATGTTTGTTTATTTTACCATCTCCTCAATGTGATCTTCTGTTCTACATCCAATATAATTCTAGAACCCACAGTTGTTTTTAGTCTTATCTATGGAGCTGGCTAGGAGTTCAGTAATCTAGACATGATTAAGTGAGCTCAATCAATTTTTTATTTACATACAAGATTCTATAAATTTGGTAGGTAGTACATTTGTAGATTTCAGTCAATCTCAATCACTTATCCAATTTTAACGGTTGATATTGAATTTTAATTTTCAGTGGAATCCACAGTGCAATTAAATCTCAACCATTAAAATGAAATGGATGGTTAAGATTGACTGAAATTTACAAATGTACTAAAATCCAAATTTAAAAAAATAATTTTCCATTATTTATACTTATAGGAATAAGTTTTAAGAGCTTTTCTTAATTTATTAACTGTGAACCTATCATACTAATTTAAATAAAAAAACTTCAGCATGATACTTCTTTTATGTTCTATTTATTAGAGTATAACTTTTGATATATTATTTATTCAAAGAGGCTAAAATTTTTATTTCACCTATGACCTTATAAAGGTTTGGACTCGTGCTTCCCTTATAAAAAGTATGTTGAATTTAATTTGAAAACGTTCTCTGCTTTAAATATATGCACTTACTTCTGAGGTAATTTATCAATTAACAATACGAGTTGACCTATATATTCTACGAAAACAAATTAAATTCAGAATAATAATTGATAACCTACATCACTATATTAATTTGGAGGTTAACGGTATAATGGATAAAGGTCAAATTCACCATTTAACTAGTAATTTTGTACAACATCACTTTCAAGCTCTAGTCCATATATTTAACAAAAAACTTTCACTCAAATCAATTAAAAGGGACAAGTGTCAAAATCTTACATTGATGAATATTAATTTAAAACTTCAATATTGATTATATATTGAAACAAAATTTTGAACCTCACACCTTATATTGAACTACATTATTTTAGATCAATGAAGCTACATATATCGATTCAGTTTAAGAGCTAAATTAATCATTAGACGCACATAAATCTTAAATCATTGAAGTGTTCAATTTGAAAAGATTAAATGTATCATTACTTCCCTTAACTTGATATCAAACGTTGGATGTCATCCCCAACTTTTAAAAGAACCATATTTACTCATCTACTTGGTAAAAGTGAATTATTTAACCAACTCAATGTCACTTGCAAAATCTTGTTGGTTATTGACTTTTAAAAGATGTAAATTTTTATTTTTTTTCTCTTCAATCAGAAATTGACATGTGACATTGAGAGTGGAGGGAAACTGATACATTTTTACTAAGTTCAGGAGATTAATTGAAACTTTTAAAAATTTAGGATGATATCCGGTTTTGTTACTAAATTAAGCAGATGTTGATGTACTTTACCATTTTGGAAATAATACTTTTTTTACTAGAATAATACTTCAAATTCAATTATCCGATGAATACCAATAATTACTTACTTCGAGATATTTTATCAACTTGCACTAGGTCAGGTTGCTTAAGACAGATTCGACTGATAGATAACGTAAGATGACTAGCAAGTCGATATAATTGATTTTATATCAATTATTAAATGGTCTTTAGACCGCCTGCAGGTGAGGTGCAGTGCTGGTTGAGTTTGCATTGGCACATTCCAGTCATCAACAAAATCGCCGAAAATCTAATTAGAAAATTTGTTAACTCAATTTTGCTCCCACAAAAGAGAAGCTGTAGTACTGCTTACTGCCCCAATGATCCTGAAATACATGTACAATCTATTTAATTGATTTTTAATTAATATATATACCAAGTTTTCAAAACAATTTATTCAATTATTTCTGTTGGATTCTGAAGAATATATTGTTTTGTAAGTTCTGAGTTCAGAAGAACGTCGTCTCAGAAGCACAATGATTAATCAGAAGAACTCGAAGATATGTCTCAGAAGAATCACTCATCGCTCAGACCGTTAAAAGGCCCCTCTGAGGACTGCAAAAAGTCAACTCAATCTTTCGGCGCCAAAAAATCAAAACAACTGACTTAGCATTTAATGCCGCCGCGCGCCTTGGGCTTTTGTCTACTACAAAACAAAAGCTACTGCAAATTCAGGAACAAATCTCACCTGCTATGCTGAAACATATCTGCAAGTACAAAGTGGATCCGCAAAATCAACCTAATACAGCATGACGCAAATCAGACCTGGACGAGCTCTCTAACGAATTGTTAACGGAAACAAGACTGAGAGACAACGACAGTATTTTTAGCAACGATCCTTAATTCAACGGAAAAATTCTCTCCCTCTATAAAAAGAAGTTTTCCCGCATCTGAGAAGGTTGCCGAATCTTAACACAAGTACGAAAGCGAAAACAAATCTCAATCTGTTTACAACCTTTTCATAGCAAACATTCAAATCCTATCTATTTGTAATTGAATTGACTGGAACAAAGTTCAGAAGTTCACAAAAATCATTTTTGCAAAACTATTGTAACTTACACTAAGCTGAGGGTAAGATAGTGTAAAGGAGTGAAGTTCTAGTAAGGAAGGTACTTATTAGAGACGAAGCTTAGAGCCTCAGATATAGAGGGACGAAATTTCTGTATTGGTATAGCTCAGCAAAGATTGTTGAAGGGTACTTCAATCAAGGCATTGTAAAAGGTTTACTCTTCACCAGAAGAAGAGTTAATAGTGGATTAAATCTTAGACTGGAGTTTCCAAGGACTGGATTAGGCAAAGGCTAAACTAGGATAAAAATCTCTGTTTGCATTTCCTTACTTAGCTTATTTGTATTTGTGTTATTTTATTCCTCATTAAAAACACATAAAACATAAAAGGGGATTCTGAGTAACTTATGCTTACTCAGAAGCAACTTCAGAAGTATCTTTCTAAAGTTAAGCGAGAACTCAAAAAAGAGTCATTCACCCCCCCCCTCTGACCTATTTTACACCCTTACTGGGTCCAACAGAGATAAATTCTGAGATGTTTAGTGATAAAGATTTCAAAACTAAAGCGCGAGATTAATCCATTAATTAGAGTGTGTCAAAAACTCATTTCCTTTAAGCAATCCATTCTAATAGAGAGGTGTGCGAGATGTAACGTGGAATTCTTTGAATAGTTCACTTGTTGACGTTCTAGAGCTGCGTGAAGACATTAAGAAATGATGCATGTTAGAGGATTCCTTTTATCTTGGACTTTAGTGAGGATTCTCCAACATTTCGTACTGACACATTTTGTTTGTGAGGACAACTTAAATATCTTCTTTAATTTCAGCTCCTTTTCCCCTTAAAAGCATCAAATGAATATTTCGTACCTCATAGAAATCGTTAAATGCATATGTGTCATTTATTTCTCTAAGTGTCAAGTAAACTCAACTTTTATAGCAAAATGCTAACTCAACTTCATTGAGTCTATATCTTATAAACTAAGTAATACTAGGTTGAACTCAACTTTTCTTACTCTAAGCCATAACTTAATTAATCACACTGTCAACTGAGTTCTTTTCCCTTAAACAACATCAAGTAGACTTGATTAATTAAGTGTCTATTTAGTACTCAATTAATTTCATTAGCCTACATAGTTTGTTATTTCCAAAATGTTTTAAGTACTATGAAGTACTCCCATTTTTTAAGAGATAACAAACTGGGTAGTAGAAGTGATTAATTGAATAAGTAGTTCAAAGATATAAGAATTCTTGATAGATGATGTAAGACTCCCCCATGCTAAGTGAACACCTTAATCAATGTGGACTCCCTCATAATGAGTGTATTTTCTTCATTCAGCTCACCTCCCCCATACTTAGAAGAATTTCTGTCTATTTGGGAATTTGTCTTACTTCTGCTTTTCTTTGAGTTTTGCTTTAACCATATATTCCTGCAACAATTTGTAGTAGAATTAATAAGAATACAACAGTAGATAAGAAGTTAACAAAGTCTTAACTTAGATACATAGAAACTTGTAATATCTTCATTAATCAAACAAGATTAGACAGTACACAAAACATATTCAGAACTAAGTTTACAAGCTAAGTCTTATTACAAGCTTGACTATCTAATCACAGCTATTTGTGTGATTGAGTGGAAGGATATCCATAGCTTTTGGGCTGACTGCTTTGATGGTGCTATTGACTTGATTAATCTTGTTAATGTGAAGATTGAGACTGGTGTCGGGCCTGGTGATGAGGTCGCTTTGGTAGAGATGAATTTTTCAAATTAGCATTTCTGAGAGCACCTTCTGGTACCTTCTCCCCCTTTGTTCTATTCTTTCATAATTTGTTCAAGATAGACATTGAAGGAGTCTAAAGTAGATTGAAAATCCTTAAGCTTTCTAATGATCAGTGGAGAAATCTCTTACTGAAGCATCTCCTTTCCCTTTGTAGTTAGGAAGACTTAGTCATTTAGCTCAGTGAGAAGCAAGTGGTGGCACCTAGAAAGATGTGCAATTTGATTGAAACCTTGGCAAGTAAACTATTGAAAGCACTACGACAAAGCTCTGAAATCTGAGCCAGATAATGAAATCTTCAACTTCGCTTCCATATCAAGAATATGTGGGCATATTGATGACATGGATCTAGTAGTGAAGTCAATATCTCTTGCATCATGAAT
>CATIWQ010005530.1:0-10085 GCA_949673415.1 Euphorbia schlechtendalii
TTGTTTTTAGGAAAACACAAACAAACTTAGCTGCAGTAGGATAGTTGACCATAAGATTTAATTGGTAGCACTTGTATCTTGCATCAAATTTTTGAAATTGTTGTTATATTTTATTTTCTCATGAAAGGATATAATCAATACCTTTTGCTGTTATAATTGGTTTGAAATTTTGTCATTTCGTTGCTCATTTACTTATTAAATTTCCTCTTAAGTAGGATTTAAAGACCAAATTGTATTGAACAAATATATTAATGTGTTGTTCTTAAGTTACCTAAAGACCAAGCACAATATATGCACTTATCTCATTTATTTTGCCAGCCTCTTTTCACCTTATATTAATTGGGAACTAACCCGAAATACCATTTGTGCAGTTTATAAAATGAGTTGTTTATTTGTGCAGTTTTCGAGGAGCGATACAAGTTGTTTATTTGTGCAGTTTTTGAGGAGCGATACAATGAAGATGATTCATGGAACTGAAAATATTTCTTCTATCGAAATGGATTCGGATATTTAGATTACGAGTTTTAGTTGTATAACATGTATTCTTTTTTACTTTAATCTTTTTCAAGATTGAATTGTATTAAGAATTATTTAAATTATATAAATATAAATACTTTTTTATTTATATATTCAGTTTATATTATTAATAATATTGATTTCATGATAAACAATTATGAAAAGTATGTTGCAATAATGAAAAATGTGTTGCAAATTAAAAATAAAGTGTAAGGTAAAAGTGTTGCAAACTTGAATAAAAGTGATGCAAATTATAAATAAAGTGTTTAAAAACAGTGTTGCTATTGCGTCAAAAAAGTGTTGCTAACATACTAATGGCCGTTAACTAGGATGGCGGGAAACTTATTAGCAACACAAAAAATTGAGTTGCAATAGGGTCAATAAGTGATGCAACAGCTGCTTGTTGCAATGCTTTTTTGATGGGTTGCTACAGATATGAAATGTGTTGCAACAGGCACCTATTGCAAGGAGAGCAGAACCATCACTTTTTTTTTTGCAATAAGTGTTGCAACAGAAGCTGTTGCATCATTTTTAGAACTTTAAGCAACATTTTTCTGGTGTTGCAACAGGGCATCTATGGCATAGTGGACTATGGGGTTACCCTCTGAGTTCCTAGAGTCCGGGCTTTCATTTACATGCTTGTTCATTTCATGATATGTTTCCGATCATTTTTATATTCGTGTATCAAAATATTTCATAATTTTAGATGTTATTTTCATGAGTTTTTAGACTTTTATTAACATCAAAAGAATCTCCACATCATGAGGTTTCTGAAATGATAAAGATCACTAAAAATAGACAAGTATATCAAAAGTTATGAGTTTTCAAAGTTTTGTACAAATTTGTTTCGGTTTCATGGGCAGAATGTTACTATTTTCAGTTATGGGTTTGACAAAGAATTTTCTGATGTATTTTGTTATTTTTATTAAATTCCTTGATCGTGAGGTTTCCAGAATTATTAAAATCACTTAAAATGGAAAACTAAAAATAAAGTTATGTTTTTTCGAAGTTACTTAAAATTATCGCTCTCTGTTTTGGACAATGCGGACTGTTGGTTATTTTTCTCTATAAAAATTGTTTTTAAAACTTGATTTCCTCACTTTTTTCATGTTAAACACATCATGAGCTTTCCGAAATGATGAGAATTATTTGAATCCGATTATCATAGTGAAATTTATGGTCTTCGGAAGTTTCAGCCTTTGTCTTTGCTTTTTTTTGCTATTTTTTGTTGCTTTTTGCAGGTCTGGACCATCGACATTAAAGAAGTTAGTGTTGGCATTAGGAAAATGTTAGTACTGACCTTACCAACATCAGTACCAACCTCACCTTTGCAGAATTGCGTATTTGCTTCATTTCGCTCCGTGTCACTCTGTTTAAGCAAGAAATGACCCCCCGAAACCTCTACGAACTTGAAAATGCACCATTTGTGGTAACCAAATCTCACATAGAGCTCATTTAAAAGTTATATATGAGTATTTTTTTTAAGTGATAATATGTGGATAGAGTTTTGGAGTGGCAACAGAAGTGCTTCAAGTCATCCATATCGATATCGCCCTTCACGAGGAAATCGGTAATGATACGGATGACATCATTACCGTTGCTAACCCAAATAATAGATATTTCATGCATGTTTGACCTAGATTTATTTTTTTAATATTTTTTTAGAAAATCCCCATGAAGGGAACGCCCTGTTCCCGGATATCCGACCTAACATAATTCACATGCGGCGTTTTCACTAATAAAACTAGCAACATACTTGTATAAAAATGGATCATTTTTCACAAAGGAAACCACGAGCCCTTGTCGGCACTTTTTATTTAACTCGACCACACAGGTTCCTCCCAATATCTAATCAAACATACTTGGTGCATTGGCACATGTTTGTGGTGTAAAAATATTCTGTGCTAACCTTTGTGGATGCAGGTAGATTAGCTTAGATGTATGTTACGATTTATTTTCCTTCGGGTATCACACTTCAATAAAAATTATGTATTTGTTAGATTGTTTGTATAATAGGATATGAATGTATTCATTTAACTAGATCTCATGTATTTTAGGCCATTTGTATTCCTCATCCCCAAATATGTAAATAATCCCCCCTAGACTAAGCGCATTTACTTTCCTACATGTTTACTTTCTGCACTTATTTATTATCTTCCATATGCATGATAAAACACAACTCAAAAAGAATTTAGAACGAGATATCATGATATTGGAATATGGTAGCCACTTGCCTAATATGACTTAAATAACGACGAAATAAGTAACTCATCCAGACCCGAATCTTTATACTACGGTATCTTTTAGGCTTAATGGATCTAGGCTGTATCGAATATCCCAGAAGAGCTGATATGGGTGGTGACTCTTTATAACGTAAGCTAGAGGTTTAGGCCTTGAGTCTTTGGAATCCTTCCACAACCATAATAACACATTTTCGAAAACCCCACGTGCCATCTCACAGGGCCGGTGCCCCGCGGCGACCGCGCGGGTAGAACATCATCCGCTTACAGTAATCTAAGATAATCTTCCCTAGCTTTAGTACAAGACCTTGCTTAGAAATCCAATTCCAAGTTCTCTTATCCTTAATTCCCTAAACATCCTACTAAGTTAGTTTAGTTTCTTACTAAGCTAAACATGCTTCACCTTTCGGTCCTTCTTATGAATAACAAAGCAACATTAAGATTGGTTAAGCATTCATCAAAGTGAAACCCAAGGTATACAAACATTTATCTTTCAACCTATAAAGTGTATGTGTGTGAAGGTCTTCTGTGTTGAGCAGATCACCTTTCGGTACTTACTACTCAACACCAAGCATGAAAGTGATCAAGTTTGATTTAAGCAATAAAGCATTCATTAACACAAATATTCAAACCAAACAAAGAAAAGATACATTACAGTAAGAGGAAGATCTTCTTAGACTATCTTTTATAGGGAAAACTTCACTTGATGGTAGACTACTCACTCATCTCCATTAAATTCTTAACTAAAACCATTAATGAAGGGAGCTTAAAAGGAAATGTATTTAATGGCAAAAAACTTAGAGAGAAAAGTGAAAATAAAACTATTACATAGATAATTGGATAATGGAGGGAATATTTGTCCTTAAGGGTATAATTCTTTTCCCGCCAAAGAGACACATGGCCCTAAAAAGTTCTGAAAGGCAAAGTAAATTTTAACCACACACTTAGCCCAAAAATATCTAGATATTGTTTTCACAAATAATAAAATAACGCCCACTTGTTAATAAGGGGCAACTAGAACAAACTAAGTTACTTAAAAGCAAAATACATAATTCCTTCCAACCAATGCTTTGTCTCTCCCCTGTGACATCAACAACTGTCTTCCCCCTAGCACTGTCCTAGCTTTCTCGCATTTTTCCAACTTCGCCTAGGAAGTCTCCTTCTCCAACAGAATACCTAAAACACATGAAGGTCTTCATAAAATTTGCTCATTCACACTAAATTTTAACCTGATTCCTAGCATTTGATGACATATTTTCTACCTATCAAACATCCCCATACTTAAACATTTCTTTCCCTCAAGCAATTCATGCAAAACTAAGAAATCATAAAAGTTAACTCATTCAATCATGTCAACTAAGTGTAAACTAGAAAATAAAGAGTAAACCAAAAGAAATAGAATGTCAAGAAAAAGAAAGGAGACCTTTAACTTAAAAATTCTTTGCTAACTATAAGAAAGCATTCAACTTGCAAAAACTTAAAATTCTTAAATCAATCAAATAGCATCAGACTAGAGGCCTTGTGCATAGTGTTTGGGGTATAATTCAAAGAGGATTTCACTCATTCAACAAGGTCAAGTTACACTAAGCCATAAGCTTGCTAATCGGTATAATTTCCACCATGGATAGGTGAAAAAGGCCCATGCTATCAAGAGGTCTTTCAAGGGTAGGCTAGAGTTTGGGGTAAGATATGGAAAGGAGATTTTTGGGGTTAAAAAACTTAACAATATTTCTTTGATTTTGTAGATTTCAACTTGGATAGAAGGACTTCATGTCTGGAATATTCAATTCTTTGGGGAATCTCAACTTCATAATTTGACTTTTGAAGCACACAACTTTAGGGATTAATTTCTTTGTCTTTTTATTCTAATTTTCTTTTAGGTTGAGTTGACTTTTGATTTTTTTATTTGTGAGGTATTCCCAAATTCAATGAAGGCTTTGTTGGCACAGACTCAGGCAAGGGCTTTTTAACAGTTTAAAGTTCTTCTGATTTTGTTCATTTTCTTTTCAATTGTTAAAGTTCAAGGGTGGTTTTTGGGAATTCAAAGTGAATGGAAAGGGTTATTGATTGTGTAAAAATAAAGAAGGGTTTCAAGTTTAGAAGGGGGAATCTAAGGGTGATGAAAGGGTAGGTTGATTTAAGCTAAAGGGGGAAACCTAATTGCCTCTATCATTTTGCAAGGGATTTTGGCTGTGATCTCAACTAGTCTAACATAAAATAGTATTTTATGTATTTACCATGACAAGTTCTAGCTTAGGCAATAAGACCTTGTCCTATCATTAACAAATTTTTCAATTAGGAACAAATCCTCACTTTTTGAGTATGCTACTGATCTTTATTATAATTTCAAAGAAAAATTATAAATTACAATCCTTAATCATACTAAAACAAGTTAAAAAGAATGTACAGTTTCAAAGTTCTCAAATTCTTTCCCTAATATCTTGTTTTCCAAAAATTTACTCAAATCTACTAATTATAACTCACTTCAAAATTGGATTAACAACAATGCAATTACTGCATCTTACTATGAACCAAATCAAGCAAACAAGTTCAATATGCACAAGGTTGTCATTAGGCAACATTATCAATAAAACGGTGGACCATCAAAAGAAAGAACTTCACGCATGCAGATTTCTTTCATAATTAACAAGTTCACAAGGCTAACAAGATCACAAATTTACAAAATTAATAGGTTCAAGTTCTCAACATGTCATCCCCACACTTAAAATTTTCTTTGTCCTTAAAGCAATACAAACAATTCACAACATGCATAGGAATTTAAGGGAGATCATGTACTGAAAGAGAAAGAGAAAGAAAACTCATTGATACCGTTCACTAGGAGGAGGTAGAAGGTCTTCATCATTCCTGAGGTTGAGAGGAAACCTCCTAATCTCCTTCCTCTATGTCCTCCATCTTCTCATCCCCTTCTTCCTCTTCTACCTTCTCTTCCCCTGGAGAGCTTTCCTTCTTCTCACTTGTTGCTATCTCTTACAAGATAGCCCTTTTAGTCCTCTTGGATGTAGACCTGTTAGTCAGGTGGGCCGAGCAGGGTCCGGGCCAGGCTTGGCGGGCTTTTTACAAAAAATGTTAACCCAAGCTCGTATTTTAGAACTTCGGGCTCGGGCCGGGGTTGGGTCAGGCTAACAAGGTCATTCCTAAGCCTGGCCCAAGCCCATGAATATTTTTTTGTTATAATATTTTTTATTAAATTAATAGAAAAAATATAAAAATGTCAAAATATGTTAAATATAATTGCATTGTTTACTTAAAATCTTTAACATTTAGGAACATTTATTGTAATCAAATATAAAAATTTAATAGGATAAAGTATAAAATCTTAAAATAATTATAAATTTAATATATAAATATATACTAAATAAATAAAATTATTCATCGGGCCAGCCTTTCCATATCTGTGAGGGTCAAGTCCTCCACCATAAAATCAACACAGACGTTCCTCTTTCCAGTATATTTTTTGCAGGTGGCCTCCACAACCATAGAGGCCTTATTCCGAGTGCTTTGCCTCAAGGGCTTCTCCACAACTTCCTCTTCTTCAGTAATAATTACCCAAATATCATCAACCTTTCTGCAAACCTTGATCTATTTGAGAGTGGGGTAAGACAAGGGGGAGACAGTGCACTCCAAGGTAAAGCCTTCCCTTGAAAAGTCTTTGAAGAGATTCCTTGCAATTCTGGTGACAAGGAAACCACACATAATGGCTCCTTGATCTTTGGAGGTTGAAAAATACTTGGCTAAAAAAGCACCTATATTCATCTTATGCCCATTTTCCATACACCAAAGGGTAAAAATATTAGTGGAAAGCATTGTTGATTGATTTCTCCTCCCAAACAGGCTCGCGAACAAGAACTTCTGGACAATGCGATAGCTTGGTTTTGTCAAATTTTTGAGGACTCCTTGACCATAGTTTTGGAAATCTCCTTCAAGTATTTGTCTCTCTTAAACTCAGAGGGGTAAGCACTCAAAGTTCCCTCGATGACTCCCAGTGAAGCCTCTTCTTCAGAACCAACTAGCAAAGCAACATTGAAGTCATTCATAAAAAGTGATTTCTTTTTCCCCATCATGCGGAAGAAGACCTTTGGATCATCATCTGTCTTGATAGCATTATCAAGGTTAAAAGTGGTGAGGAAATCCAAGGTGAGCTCCTTGTATGCAGGGTCTTCAGGCTCTACGAAGGACATCATTCCCGCAGCCTCTAGAAAGCTTCTAACTTCATTATCAAGTTCTAGGCTAATTAGGGCAGACAGTCCAAAATCCTAGAGCTTTGAAATGGGATTTTGGAGAGAGCTTTGAATTTGGTAATATCAACTTTATCGGGGAAGATAGAGCACCTACGCACATTCCTCTCTTGTGGGGTTAAGTTCTCATAGCTTCTAACGGTGGTGGAAGGCTGAGATATAGAAGGGGTAGGCTTGGAGGCCAAAGCTTTTACCTTCTTAGACATGGTGGCAAAGGAAATTTGTCAACACAAGGAAACAAAAGGAAAATGGCAGAGAGAGTTTTACAGTAGAGAAGTAAAGAAGAGAAAGAATTTTTTGCCTAAAGTGTGAGGAAAGAGAAGAATTTGGGATTTAAAAAGGAAAAGAGAAATGGTTTGAATTTTGAATTTTTAAATTGAAGATGGAAGTTAAGAAAGATATGATGGGGAGGGAATTTGAAATGAGGGAGAAACGGCCATAGCTCCACTATTACAAAGATTTTAAAACTTGGTCACTTCTTTTGGAGTAATTAACCTCAAAATTAATTTCTTAAATTAATCTAACTTAACTAAAATAAAGAAAAATATTTATATGCAAGCCAAATTAGCTATTTAAATATGTACGGATTTGTTTGCGTAAAATTACTATTCATTTAATTAACTAATAATTTCAATTGTTTTTGAATTAACTAAAACAAAAAGTTGAAATAATGTAAAAGATAAGTACAAAATAAAAGTAAAAGAAAATCTACTTTCTTGAATAAATCAAGATAATGCATGCAAAAGAGGTGGTCAAGTTACACATGCCATCCTTATATTCTAGGCTATCATTGTGCACGTTGACCAATAAAGTAGGAAAAGAGAGTAAATCTAATCAAAAAGAATCTTTTCAAAAATTTTCTAAGTATTATATACTCAAAAAGATACAGATGCTGCCAACTGCCAACGAAGTCCTCTCTATACTTTGATATTTACAAGGCCTTCAACTCAGGTCAGGAAGGGCTTCTCGCTGCTACCTCAAAATTGTTTTGCTTCACTTGGTGCATGAAGTGATCACCAATATTGGAGGTCTTGTCAAGGAGGCTTGAGGAAGAAGACCTCCATTATAACCTCTGTGGTCTCGAAGGATAAATATGGCTTTAGCCTTTGTCCAATTACCTTGAAGGCCTCTCCTTTTAGAGTTTAAGACCTCCACTGCTTCATGGGAGAAGACCTTATTCACGGTATATGGACCTGTCCATCTAGATTTCAACTCTTCTAGAAAGAGCTTCAAACGAGAATTATATAGCAAGACCTTCTATCTAATAAAAAAAACTCCTTTACAAATATCCTCTTATCATGCCAAGCCTTGGTTTTCTCTTTCAAAACTAAACAACCTAAACTCTTTAAGTTCATTAAGTTGGAGCTTTCTAGCCTCCCCACATTTTTCCTATCAAAGTTCAGAAAGGTCAATGCCCACAAGGCCTTGAACTCCATATCTACAGGAAGGTGACATGCTTTTCCATACAACAACCTAAACACAAGCAATTTAGTAGAAAAGCAAAAAAAAGGTAAAATATGTGAATTCGGGGTTATTATCAAGGAAGAGAGAAATCAAGAATGAACTTGAGTGACATCATCGGCTATGATAACAGTGTCATTTTCTTCTTCATCAACTAATAACTAATCTTCTTCTTCGACCTCATCTCTAGTGGGGGTCACAAAAACATTGGGGAGTGTTCCGGCGGCTACTTGAAAGGCCATACAAAGCATGAATCGTGATAAACATACACAAACACACAACATTATTTCAAAATAAAAATCACAAAACAAACTAAATAGAAACCCAACTAACTAACCCTAATTAACTAACATTAACAAGAAATCAATATCCTAATAAATGTCATATAAATCGACTCAAACAGCAGAAGGGAAATGAAATTAAAAGGGTTGGAGCGAGAAATCACAATAAAAGGGCTGGAGTGAGAAATCACAATAGTGGCTGGAGAAATGAGCAACGTAAATAGGAGTGAGTTAGAATTTGATTTCAGAAGAGGATTTAAGGAATTGATTAGGGTTTCAATCAACCCCTTCAAATTTGCAAAATACACAAGCTTACCCCCTCAATGCCACGTGTCAATTTCTGTTAGAGAGAAAAATAAAAAGTTGCATCTTCGAAAAGTAAACAAACCAAATTTTGACATGTGACATTGAGGGGACTAAGTGGTTCACTTTTGCCAAGTTGAGGGAGTTGATTGAAACTTTTGAAAATTAAGTGTGACATCAAGTTTTTGTTACCAGTTGAGAGGGGTGTTGATGTATTTGGCCTTTAATTTTTACTAGACATGTTCATGAGACGGGCTACCTACCAAGCCCGGTCTAAGCTCGCTTGTTTGAGCCAACTTGAACATTCAATTTTTTAGGAAGCCCAGCCCAAACATGCTAAAGCTTGAAGTTTTATGAGTTGAGTTTGATTTTTATATATATTTATATATTATATTTAATTAATTGTTTTATGTTTTAGATTTCACTTTTTGGAACTTTGAACTTAAAATACAAATTCATACAATATATTAAACAATTCATGTAAATAATATAAATATATCTAAGATTTGCTCCTATTTATACAAAAAAATATTATATTTATATTTAATTCATCAAAAAAGTTCAAGAGAAAAAAATATTATGAGCTTTGGATCAGGCTTGGGAATGACCTCGTAAGCTCGGTCCGACCTCAATCTGGGTTCAAAATATTAAAGTGTGAGCTATGATAGGCTTGGTTTGATGTTTTTAATCCAAAGCCCAATGAAACATGGTCCGAACCTAACTCAACCTGCCCAATAAACAAGTCTAGTTTTTACCAAGTAATGTTGGTGGTAATGAACAAAGTAATGGTTACTTTGTAAAAAATTAAAATCAACACATAATTCATATTTTTATTATTAGTTTTGAGAAATATTATACAATAACTTATTTTAATATTATTATTATAACTAATCGTATTATTATTATTATTATTATTATTATTATTATTATTATTATTATCATTATTATTATTATTATTATTATTATTATTATTATTATTATCATTCATATTACTTTATAAATAGGTATAATATGAATAATAATAATAA